>JBCEWB010095683.1:0-12303 GCA_039654565.1 Peronia peronii
GAAACAGCCCTATAAATCAGTCTATTTTCCCGCCACGGCGCAGCGCCCGCGAGGTAACCTGATACTCGTGACCCCGCATGTGGTTTCGGGCCAAGCCCAGCGCAACTAAAGTGCCACCGTTGTGACACCGTGCTTAAAAAGTCTTAAGTCCAACCATTCAAAAAATCACTCTCAGGGCTACAACCTCCCATAAGTCAAATGCTGCAATCATAAAGAATTCATGTGTCATAGATACAGTCGAGCATAGGAAATTAGAACATGCTAACTCGAATACATGGAAATGTCAAATGCCGTTACTGGCCCCGTTTGAATCCCTTTAGTTTCTTTGTATTAATAACATGCATTTCTTGAACTCTCAACGCACATTTCTCGAACGATTTCATCATCATGTACTGGATCTCAGGATAACAGAATGTCTGATTAGGCCCATTTTTTGTCTGGCGATGCTCGCCCCAAGCTGTTGGTGATAAGGGAAAGTCATGCAGGAGTGATGAAGTAGACAGTGTATAGTATAGGACTAAATTTGTGCCCCATTGAGGGTGAATCACCAGGAGGGAGGTGGCATGGTAGTTGAGCGGAGTGGTGGACTAGGCCACATATGCTGTGATGCGTGCGCACACATGATATGGTGAGGCGGTAGCATGCTGTCCGAAAGACAATGGATGATGTCATGTAGATGAACCGAGGGGTGCTAATTCCTAGAATACTGATAAGATCGGACCACATAGGTGTCGTCGTGGTTATATCCCTTTGGCAGTCCTTCTGTTCTTTGGAAAAAAAAGGCTGTCACAGAGATCTCAAATTATGGACACATTTTCGATCTCCTGAGAAATTCAAGTTTTCCTTCTTGACTGCATTGATCAAAATTGTACCTGAGGGCAGTATTTTTTTGTTCCCTCATATATATATATATATATATGAGACATGACACGATGAAATCAGATGCACGTCAAACTGAGGCGGCCGGAGAAATCATGTGTTTTTCAACAGTGAATGAATTTTTAACACAATTTTTCTTTCTTCACAGAACCCTTCTATATCAATCTAAAACTACATGTCAGAATCAAATTTGCAGAACTAGATTGAATAAAAGCCCAAAAAGGGTAATTTAGTGCCATGGCCTAATAAGGATTAATAAGGATTATCAAAAATGATCCCGCCATTTTCCTATTAACTTCAGCTGCTGCAACAGACCGCCCCCATCATCTTTAATTGCAAGATCTCAACTTTTACTTAAGGTAGAATAAAAATTTTTTCACACACAGAAAGGGAAATGAATAATCTTTACAGTGATACCAATAACTATATGCTCAAAATTTGACGAGCGCCTGATTTCATCGTGTCGTGCCATATACTCTTGCCTTTAAATTTATGTTTTGCTCTTCCTCTGTGGAATCGCACAGTCACTAAAGAGCCAGTAATTGATGAGTTGTACTACCTGCAACACTATGAAGAAGGCTGGGACAAGTGGGAGGAGAAAATAGACAAAAGACCTTGCATCACAAATCCATATCATTATGTAAGATCTGTTAGCATTTAACTTTCTTTGATTTGTCAATGCATGTATTTTAAACACAATTTTTGACCAGCATTGTTTTGTATCTAATAGTTTATAACAGTTAATGTTAATTCAAGCCTGCATTATTGCTATTTATGGGAAATTTATGCACATTAACTTCATGCTGTAATATTGTACATTGATAGTCAAAGCAACCAGTTTAAATGAGGTTGTTTTGGCTTGAAGTTTGATGAAGCATTGAGTCGTTAAATGTTCTCATCTCTTCAAATTACAAGGGAATATAATCTCATCGTTAGGAGACAAATTACTTGAACAGCTCTAGTAAAAGCAACCTGTGTTTGAGTGGCATCACTTATATTAGAGCTATTTCCACATTTCTCTCTCTCTTTGTTTGTTTGTTTATTTATTGTTGTTGCTGTTATCACAAGTAATGAAAGTATCGCATTTTACTTTACCAGCCTGCTAGTGGTGTTCCTTTCTCTCAGTTTAAATATACTGAAAGAAATAATAATTCTCATATTTATTAAGTGTCTGCATATGAAATGTAATTTAGTCACAGTATAGTTGACTGTATAATGAAACTGTGGAAGGCTGAAAAGCAATAATCATAGACTTTATATAATATCATTTATATTATAGTGTGCCTCATATTGTTTTTCTCTAACAGAGTTCTGACACCAAGCTGTGGCATGGCTGGTTTTTTGGTTTTGGGGATGATGTGAGTGCAAGAAAGTTGGAGTGCATATCTGTGATGGGACATGCCAGTTATATCATGCCTTTTCTTACATCAAATACAACAGGAAGGTAAGGAACAGCAGTGGCAGTGTATTCTTTGGAGATTGAAATAAAAGAAATCGAGGATTAAATCAGTGTCTATGATTTACTGAAGCTCTGTTTTGTTTTTTGTTGTTTTTTTTCTCTTTTTTTTATATAAAACTGTAATTTAATATAAGTAATGTGAATGAATATAGTCTAATCCCAGGGTTATGACTTATCACTTACTTATTATGTTATTTTTTTATTTACCAAATGTTTTTATTTTTCCTCAGTTCTCGTCTTTGTTTTTTGGAAGAGGCTAGGTGGACCCCCATGGGGGTCCACCTAAACAGTGAGGCTAGGGAAACCTCCAATAATAAAAAAATAAGTCTCCATTAGACCACTTGACAATGAGTACAGGCTAGATATTTCTAGGGTTTGTTATCATAGCAGATGTGCCAACGAGTACACAGTTGTGTATTTTTTAATATTTTTTTTTAATGCAAAATCTGCAAAAATATGCTAATAATTATTAGTAATAAATATGATGTGAAACTGGCAAAGTATCAACAAAATGAATTTTATTAGCCTATTAACTTTCTGTTTGTAAGTTTGGAATGTCCCCTACCGGTTCTTATCGATTTGAGCCTTTTTTTTATCAATGGCTGACTACAGTCGAGCATTTTCGACACCATACTCACATGTAATTCCATCCAACTATCGTTTATATTTTTAATTGCATACCGAAAAATTTTCGGGGTTTATCGTCAGGTTGTGATGTTTACACAGTCACGATGTCGACGAACGGACATCGCTCCCTCGTAGATCAACTTGAATTTCGCAAAGCCTTTCGTGCTTCATCAATGGTGATATTAATGTTTGGAAACAAAATATAAACGATGTTCATATACACAACAACTCTCATGCATTTGCTTGCATTATTGAAAGTAAGATAAATTATGCAGATGAAGCAGCAATAGGTTCTTCCTAAATTTCTTCTGATATCCGGTATAGATCGAGATCTAGATCTATGGCAAAGTGCTTCTGCTTGCTGAACCTGTTGCGACAAGCCGTCGGATGTATTCAAAATATAACATAAATGTGATGATTTGTCAATGACATATCTAAATCTAATTGGAACTCATTCTGCAGACGTCTCTTTTTATGACAAAGATTCGGGATTGCAAAAGTACACATGTCAAAATTAAAGGGGCCTATCTATGAGTCGGAAGTCGCACCTAGCGATCGCCAGTTACAGCCGTTTTGAACTGTTTTCCAACTCAGACGCCAAATTTTTCTTTTCAGATTAGAAAAGGTTGAATTTTTGTTTTGTGGAAAGAAGATTAAAAATTTTTGTATCTCAGTCAGAAAATAGTTAAAAACGGTCGTAGCTCGAAATTGCCCGGCACGACTTCCGACTCATTTGCCCTGGGCGCAAGACATACACAGTTGTTTGATTTGAAGTGCAGCACAATTGATTTTTTTGTGATTGTTTCTATGAGATCAGTCGACAGTTTTGATCACACGAGGACATTTTAGATCTTTTATTAAGCTTTTAGTGTCTTTACTCTGACAGATCAGTAATGTTGGAGAGAGCAGAGGTTCTTTTGCACGATCGATATGGCGATTCTGTCTTCTGGAAGGTTGGTTGATATCTGGTCCGCCTTTTTTTTTGTTTTTTTCATTTTTTTTATTCATGACATTCCTCTATTTTTGTGTTATAAACTCATTGAAAAGTGTTTGTTATGTTCTGTAATACGTCTTTCAACTTCCTAGTGGAGGTTATCTCGAGGGGTTTTTGTTAAAAAAAAAAAAAATCATGTTTTTCCTAAAAAAAAAAAAAAAAGTTTGTTCTCCTTTAAAAGAAAAAAAGTTGTTTTAGTCACTTGTGGGTCCCTTGCTATTTTTGTTTTGGTATGTACTGGTCCCTAGTGTCCCTATCTTCTACTCTATTTTTCCCTACTCTACCTACACAGGGATGAGCCTTTCTGCATTTATTTCTTATTTCCCAGGTGTGCTTAATTTTACAGCATTTATTTTTTACAACATTCATTTAGACAGAGTTTACAATATTTATTTGGACGATATTTATGTTATATATACATTATGTAGCCTACATATTGGGGAATCCCTAGGTCGCATTGGGTTACGGGGTTCTCGTGTATCTCGGTCGGCAGAGGGCAATAAAAAACTACTTAGTTTTGTCTGTGTCCCCGTCTCTCGAGCGATAATACGATGTATTTTACGGATCCGCATCTCTGATTGGGCGGAGGGGGAACAAGTCGAACTATTCGGCTTCACCAGTGTTCCCGAATCGACCAAATGAAAATACTGCAGTCTCATCCCCTGGTGGATTTCCTTGTCGACAGAGTCTAGAGTCTCCTTCCAGAAGAGTGCAGGGACTACTTGGTTTCATATGCGATCGTCCATCCGGAGACCCCAGAAAATTTATAGAGTTCTTTTGGTGTTCTTTTCTTTTCTACTCCCTCCTTCCTCTCCCCTCCCACTACCTGTTTGTCTTTAAACATTTATTTTTTCTTCAGCAGGGTTGTCTTGTTCCTCTTAAGATTTAAACGTTATCATATATGTTGTCATGTATCAAAATACATTTTCATTTAACCGTGGAATAATATTTCGATCTCTGGTACTGAAAGATTTTTTAATTAGAATTAATAACTGTTGTTTTGTCAATTTCCTATATCTTGTCTTTAGAAAGCATCCTGTGTAGTCTGTAAGTATGCTTATGATTCATTTCAATTTTCAGTGTAGAAGAAGCATGCGCTTTGCCAAACATCTGAGAGATATTGGGGATAAATTCAGACGTGAACATCTGGATTCAACAGATGAAGCTGATAAAACAATGCTGGAAGATGATTGGACAACTATGAAAGTAAGTTAGTTCTACACAGTATAATATGAATTTAGATAAATTCAATAAAATTTGGGATATAGATAGACAGAAACACCAGGTCTAAAGGCATCTGAATAATGACATTTCGTCATTTTCATCAATTACTAATAATTTGCGCAGTTTTTTGTTTTATGTTGTGAAATAATGAAAGTGACTTCTTTGTGTTTAAAAAAAAACTGTTTCATAACAGAATGTATTGCAAAAACAAGACTTACACTCAGAAAAAGTTAATACAAAATTTGCCAAGAATGAAAAACATATTGTATTGCTGCTATTTTGCAATAACCAGAAAGACCATTCTGAAACAGGGGACGCACCCCTTGGATGCAATTTCGTTCACAGACATATAGTAGTGTAGATCATAACTATGTCTGTGGTTTGATCACATTATTACCTCCCCTGAAAGAGTTCGCTGTAAGTGAAAGTCGAGTTTGGAATGTCACACATGGACATATGTCTTGTGCCCAGGGCAATGAATCAGAAGTTGCGCCGGGCGATCTCAGGTTATGGCTGTTTTTAACTATTTTCTGACTTACATACCAAAATTTATACCAAAATTTTATTTCTAACAGGTTAAAAAAGGTTAAATTTTCATTTGTGAAATAAAAAATAATAAATTTGGTACCTGGGTCAAAAAATAGTTAGTAACGGCCGTAGCTCAAAATCACCCAGCACAACTTCCGACTCATTTACCCTGGGTGCAAGACATTATGTACTTTCCATAGATGTCCAACCTTTTCATTAAACCTGCATCAATTTCATGAATTAGTGTCCTTTTGAACAAATCTGTTCTCATGCGCCATGAATTCATTACTAGGCCTAGATCTAAAATAGATTAATAGATCTGGTCAATTCCAAGTGCCACTTTCACAGATCATTGTTTTCAGTATGAAACTGAAGAAAGCTCAATGATTCCATAATATTGCTTCTCAAGAATCACTGACAAGCACAACTAATTTGGCTGGCCGAATGCCTGCAAATATATATGACTGAAAAGACAAAGGCCAGTCCATCCTCTGATATCGTGGTTTTGTGACGAAATCATAATAGCCTCGCCCAAGCACGTAACATATCACACTCTCACATATGGTATGTCATCCTCAGTTGAGGCCATGAGCTGCAGGTGGTGTGTGAAATGGGTAAAGCAAAAGCCTGCATGTGATGACCATATTTATTCATAGGGGCTTCACGTTGCCCTGTGATATTTCTCACCATGTCACTTAAACTTGGGGTTTATCGGCCTCAGTTGTCAAATTATCGCCATAATAAGCATGCGCAGCTCAACAGATAGTCTTCAAAAGGTAAAGGAAACTTTGTCTAATATAACAGTTAGAAATTCTATGCCCAAGGATGAAATCCTCTTAAACAGAAGAGAAGAAAAGAAATCAAAGGCCACATCCTCAAAGGTTCTCTCAAGTGATCTGAAACTGCAATCAAAAGAAATTACATGTATGATGTGAGAGAGTATCAAATACATGTAGTCTTTGTTTATAACATATTGAATAATAACGCAGACTCCTCTGACTGCTTGACCCACTCAACAACTTTCACATTGACCAACCATCAAACTGTTGAGAGTGCAAGTGAGCTATAATTGCTATGAATGAAAGCTAAAGTAGCTATTGGTTTATAATATCAGATAGCTGTCTTGCACTCTGATGCAATGCCATCATTAGACCACATGTATATATATTTCTTTGTAATCACTGTTGCCCTGTCAACATTTGACAGTCTGATCTAATAAGAATAATCTAAGTTCATGTAGTCACAGGGATGATAGCACTGAGATTCTATAATACAAACACCCCTATGTGAAGTGGTTTGGTCCAAGCAATTAGTTTAGGTTATGAACTAATCTTTAATGGGAATGGTCTGTGTGGTGAGGGGTGATAAAATTGACACTCATATGAAACTGACATGTCTTTGTGAATACAACTCCTTCTCCTACCATTGGCTCATTGCAATTACATGTAAAGAAAAGTGGAGTTAGGGGAGGGATTAAAGGAAGACATTGGTCAGTAAGATGGTCAATCTGGGCTTGCATTGTGTCACTATGTCTCTATAGTCAAAACAAACACCTTGATCCTAAATAGTAGCATCAATGATCCAGATTGACAAGCCTGGCATTGCGCAGCGCAGCGTGTTGTATCCCTTAGGCTGGGTTGCAATTTTAGAGTTAATATGAAATAAAAGTGCGATTGGGAAAGCGAAAGCCATTCGTTGATAAGAGTAGATAGGCATCAGCCTACAGTTTTATTTTATATTAACCCAAGAACTGCAAAACATGTATTTATGCCACTGGTAAGGCAAAACCCTGCATGCGGCGACTATATTTATTTGTGGGGCCTCCTCGTTGCACTGTGATATTTCTCACCATGTGAATTATACTTGGGGTTTCTTGACCTCAGTTTTGTCAAATTATCTCCATAATAAGTATGCTCAGCTCAACAGGCACTCCTTCACAAGGTAAAGGAAACTTTACCTAATAGCACAGTGAGAAATTCCATGCCCAAAGATGAAATCCTCTTAAACAGAGGAGAACAACAGAAATCAAAGGCCACATCATCCACTCAAGTCCTCTGAAGTGGACTGAAACTACAATCAAAAGAAACTACCTGTATGATGTGAGAGAGTATCAAATACAAGTGGTCTCCTTGTTTATACCACATTGAATAATAACGCAGACTCCTCTGACCACTGACCCTCTCAACAAGTTTCGCATTGACCAGCGATCAAGCTGTTGAGAGTACAAGTGAGCTGTAGTTGCTATGAATGAAAGCTACAGTAACCTGAGTATCTATTATGTTATATATATCAGACAGCTGTCTGTGCCATCATTAGATCACTTACATATATATTTATCTTGGTGGTCACTGCTGCCCAATCAACATTTGCCGTCTGATCTAATAAGAACAATCTAATTCCATGTGGTCACAGGGATGATATCTTGTAGTTTGTGCTAAGATTCCATAATGTGAACGTAAATACACCCCTATGTGAAGTGGTTTGGTCCAAGCAGTTACATCAGATTATGAACAAATCTGTAATGGGAATAGTCTATGTGACGAGAGGTGATAAAATTGACACCTATATGAAATTGACGTGTCTTTGTGAATACAACCCCTTCTCCTACCATTGGCTCATTGCAAATATTATTACATGTGAAGAAAAATAAAGTAAGGAGAGGGATTAAAGGAAGACACTGGTCAGTAAGGTGGGCCTGCATTGTGTTACTTTGAAGCCAAGGTGGAGTCTCTATAGTCAAAACTAACACCCTGAGACTAAGCACTGGCACTGACAATTCAGATTGACAAGGTTGGCAAGACGCGCCGCAATTCTAGAGTTGAGAATAACAAATTACATAGCAAAATGACCATTCCAAAAAATTATTTTGTAATAACGCAAGTTTCATTTTAAGAATTTTCGTAATGACCGTTTTAGAGTGTATTTTCCAGAAATTCATTCAGATGGGTCTTGGGGAAAAAAAAGGAGCAAAGAAAAATAAAAATGTAGGCAAAATAAGGAGAATTATATTGTGATTGTTGTCTGTTTTTCACTTATTTGGTTCTTTCTTGATGTATGTGTGTGCTTTGTTGGTTTTTTTTTGTGTATGTGTTTTTTTTTCCATCTTTTCCAGTATTTCATATTATTATTTTTTTTTTTGCATTGACACATTTCTTTCTTATTCCTCATTTTTTATACTTTGTTGTCATGTTGTCATCTACTAGAGAAATCATGGAGATGCTGTGGGAGGCCCATACCTTGGTGTCCATCTTCGACGTGCCGATTTTGTGCGCGTCAGAGAGAAAGATGTTCCTTCACTCAAACATGCAGCAAAACAAATAAAAATATTATTGAAGCAGCTGGAACTGAAGAGAGTATTTGTGGCCACTGATGCTCCCAGATCAGGTCAGTTTTTCAAGTACAAAAAAGAAAAAAAAAACTCGGAAAGTTTAGCTTTTTTTTCTTTCTATATTTGATGCCAAAATTTCCAAGAATAGAGATTATATGTAGAAGAAAGTGAACAAGTTGTTCAACAGTTTATCAGGTTCAAATCTACTGTTTTGTGCATGGTGTTCACTGTTTGATACATTAGCACAGCTGTTGGCACCTTGGAATAAAGATAAGGCAGTAATTAGATGGTCTGATCTTGCTCTTATCCCCATTCCATTCTCAAAAACAGCTTTTTGTTTCAGAGGTTGATGAGCTGAAAAGCTACCTGAAAGATTACGAGGTGTATAAGTATGAGCCACCCAAAGAGATCAGAGAGAAATACAAAGATGGAGGTGTGGCTATTATTGACCAGTGGATATGTGCTCATGCCCGGTAAATTGCAGTTTTCATTCTCTTTGATCTTTGGTGTGTAATCTTTGACAAATTTGAAAGGTGAGGAATTCATGAATACTTGTAATAGAATTTGTAGCAGAACTTTTATTGTCTCTCAGACCATACAACAATAGGATTTATGTCTTGAAACGGGCCATTAGGAATTGTGGTTGCAGGATCTTTTTCTATTGAGTGAAAATACTGTGCTGTTGTTTATGTGAACAGCATATGGGGCTAGTGCTGCCAAACAATCAGTGAATAGTCATGCAAGTATCCCAGCAGAGCCTACAGTACAGGCATACATGTACATGTACTTCACCACTACACATGTTGATTACATGAATTCCAAAGTGTGTAGACAACACTAGTTCCTTGGTCGTATGTTTTCTCAAATTTTGATCCCTACCCCTCTCCATCTTAATCCCTTCACTGCTACGCATATTTCCTCCCCCAGTGCTAAGAAAATTTTACAAACGGGCAGAACCACCCGTGAACTGTGACGCAACTTTATTTCTGTCGAGATTAAAATCCCTTCATTGCTCTGTTGATGTACAACATATGTGATAAAATGACTGGGGTCAGATGTGCTATTGACACATAGCGGACATCACCATAAAACCGTGTTTTACAGTGACATACATGTCGACAGAGCATCTGACCCAGTCATATTCTGATATACATTGTACCGGTTTCTCAAGAGAGCATTGAAGGGGTTAAGAAGAAAACAGTTCCTTTTAGCCATGAATTTGTTAGAATTTTCATGGAAAGAATTTCAAGTCAAAATTTCAAAAGTTTTATTTTTCTCTTTCCTCAGTTTCAACAACTTAATGGCTAACAGAGACATAAATTTTAGGTGAAAAAGAATTCCCATATTTAAAATTTTACCTGCAAATTCTCAAACTGAATTTTTCAGAAAATGTGATTTCATTCTCAAGTTAGCAATTAAATAAATTCTGTGAATTTTTGCAAAATTAAGTCTTTGCACGTTCTCTCTGGAATTCTTTAACCCCCTAACTAACAAATTAGCAGGCAAACATTTTTCCATCGCTGTCAAATGATGAACAAGTCTGTGTGTATTTTTCAGACATTTCATAGGCACACGTGAGTCCACATTTTCTTTCCGTATACAAGATGAGAGAGAAATACTTGGCTTCAAGCCAGACACAACATTCAATCGCCTCTGCAAGCAAGGAGACAAAGAGTGCGAACAGCCTTCCCAGTGGAAAATTGTCTATTGAGGACTTAAATCTCATTTTAGTTCCTTGTCATATGATTTGATTAATGTTAAGTTATTTATTAGATTTGTTCACATTGTTAGTGTCACTGAGTGAGGTTTTGACAGTCAGAACTTTTTTGCTCGTTTATTAACTTCCAACATGGCAACAATCTGATTTCTCTCAGAGAAGGAGAGAAATGCAATAACTTTTGAAAGCCAGAATATAGAAGTATGTATTGTGATCTGGGGTTCTGAATCAGAAAAATAATTGTTCACAAACATTAAAGACTTAATTTTATTTAACGACCATTACAGTTTTGACAAGATAAGTAAGTTAAGATTGTAGCCTAAACTTTTTTTTTTTTAAAACTTTTACTTGCGTGGATAACAGTAAATGTAACAGCTGCTTCAAACACATCTATACATGTGTAGTATTTTGTATGAGTAAGTCAAGGTTTGAGCCAGAAAATGTCTCAGGGTTAGCATGTAAATTTAAGTGCTCAGAACTGATTTCTCAGAATGGATTTTATATCTGTCATGGACGATTTTTCTCCATAGAACAGGTTTAGCTCAGTAAATAATATTATTTATGGATGTGAGAGATAACCAGAGACATAAGTTGGCAATTGTTACAAGACATATGGAACACAACCCATACATGCTTAGCTTTATGTGAGCTGTATTCCCCAATTGTTTGTTTCATGCATTGAGTTCATGAAATTCCATTTTCATTCATGTTTGTTGATCTAACAAAGCCAACATATATATTAGGATTTGTTTTGCTGATATATATGGGGGAGGATTCATATATTATTTTAATATAGTTCCTTATATTATAGTTCTATACTGCATGCAAATAGAATTTTCCAGCTTTCACTACAGGTTACAGCAATAGAAACCAGTAATTGTTATGCACTGTATAAAATAGTATTTGTTTCACATTGTCAATAATTTCATGTTTTGTACAGTATACATGTAGTATTGCAATGTAATCAATGTTAAAACTTTGTCTGTTACATTTATATATCCAAATCATACATTAGATCTCAAGATGATGGCTAAGGGAAGATGCTAAACCATGGTCTTGATAAGATCACAATACACTCTAACACGCTTAATAAGAAAACATTTAAAAAGAAACTTGCGTTATTAAGAAGAATCTTTGGGAACCATTTTTTTGCTATGTCATTTCTTATGGTTACAAAGAAATAAAACGATGGGCCGGTACGAAACCTACGTTTCTCTGATCACACTTTTCTTTCACATTAAGCGTAGCCAAGACCAAACTCAGGTACCGAACCAGTTCCCTCCGACAAACAAATCATCCCTGAGTGCGCCAAGTAGGCCTACCAGTACCGGCAATGTGCTGTACTGCCCAGCAGTATGACCCAACAGGCCCAGACAAAGAAATCGTCCATGAGCGAGTCAAGTACCAGCGCAGGCAATGTGCTGTACTGCCCAGCGGTATGAAACTGAGTGTAGCTGTAAGGTCTGAGGTGCAAGCGTGTTGAAATAATGCACCGTCCCCCGTTTCACACCTCACCCGTCGCTCGTGGCCCCAATCGAGTATGATGT
>JBCEWB010095715.1:0-12302 GCA_039654565.1 Peronia peronii
CGCAGCCTACTCTTTCATCGATTTTGAACTGCCAAGGGTTCTTTAACGTGCGTAACGTACACACGGGACCTCCGAAGCGAGAAGGCTAGACCTCTGGCTTCCCTACCCATAGGAAGCCAGGGGACCATTGAGTCACTTAAAAAAATGCGGGTTTTCGATCTTTGTGTCCTTCCATCCCCCGATGCGAGTCGATCCCGGCCCGTTTTCTCCGTGAGCAGACGCCAAACCACAGAGCCACTGCGTCCCTGCAAGGCTCACGATTAGTTCTTATATGCAACAAACGCTCTTCATTCTTTCAGAATACATTATTTCAAATGATTATAAAGCAGGTTTAGGAGATCGCTTTTTCTGGAAAAGGATATCAATTTACAAGATCTCTTTACTAGAAAAAAGAAATAATAAAAATAAAACGATTTAAATCTAACACTACTGATAATATCGCTCTATGGGCAAAAAGTCTGAATTAATGAGGGCAATGCAGTGAAATGTAATATTATATTCATGTTCACGCTTGAAATGGCATGACGATTTCTTCACATCCTTTCCCACCTACAAATCAATAGACAGGGCTGGTACATGCATTATGAGAGGAAAACCAGGAAGTAAATCGTTTTATTCCACCCCGGTGTGAAATGTTCCAGCTCCATCACAGACTTGACTTTGATAGACGTACAAATTATACAATGCAGTCATAGGTGACGGTCAAGATCGTTAACGCGTTGAAGGAGGTCTTGATGAGAAAGATTATGGCCGTACAGTTTTCTACAAACTAAAACACAGTGTACCTCAAACTCGGCAGCTGATCAGTGAGAATTCAGTGAGGCACTTGGAGCTGGAACTTTGACTTGTGTTGTTAGTCGTCTTTCTTCGTTTTTGCTTATCTGTCTGTCAGCCTCCTTTCTGTCTGTCTGTCTGTCTATCTGCCTGCCTCCCTATCTGTCTGTCTATCAATCAATTTAAATATGTATCCATTTGTCTCTCTCTCTCTTCTGCCTGTCTACCTGTCTGTCTACTGAAATATTTATTCTGTGATCCGAGAAAAATGCCATTTTCAAAGCCAAAAAAAGGCCAAAAAAATACCACAAAAAATACCAACAACAGTGCAACTCGTGCAACAACAGATTTTTATAAAATGTTTTCAGATAATAGTCTGCACAGCCCATTAGCGAGCATTTTATTAACATAGGTCTAATAAAAGGTAGTAGGATTAGTAATTAACCTAAACACTTTAAAGAAAAAAAAAAGCACTGCTCACATGGATAATCTCCAGATCCTCGCTCCATAATTATAATACAAACATGACAAATACAAGATCAATGGACAGGGCGAAAACCCGGTGTCACTGCATTTATCAAAGATCACGATGAATAAAGTTGATACAACTGAACACCTTTTGTTGTACCTCAGCCTGCCAAACCACCGTACACATGCAAAAGTTAAACAATTTAACTTTTAAGTCCCCTGTGGCTAAGTCTATTCAGCCAGTCACATAAGTTTCCAAAAAGGATGTACTAATAATGATTAAAAACAGAAAAGGAGGTACACGTATTGGTTGCCAAACATAGGCTCCTAAAATGGTATTTAAAATTCTCATGATATTGATTCAAATTATGTTCTGCTGGATCATCAAGTGAGCATTTGAAATTGGCCATATAGTTAGTATTATCTTTATGTGCAGCAAGAACAGATTTTCTTTCGTGATTTATTATCAAATTGCAAGGAATGCAAAATAGGTAATTTGCCTTCCGAGACATGCATGCACTCCTTATACTCAGTATGTTGCTGGTGTGGCGTGACCTTCAGTCCACTTTTAGAAGTTTATTTTGGTGTGTTGATGAATTGGTCCATTTCTCTTCAACTAGAGATTTAGATTAGGCTCTAAATATCTTTCAACTATTGACCGCTTTTATCACTAAATCTAGAAATAACAACTAGATCTAAGCTATTCGCCAAAGAAAGAGCAAATCACACAGTGGTCCTTTTCGTTGCAACCAATTTTCATCCCCCGATACAACACCGATTTTTGCTTAGATGGATAGCCATTGCATCAGCCCCGTAGGCTTTTTTCAGGGTCATATCTTCATACTGGCTATGTCAGACCTAGAGTTGAATTTCTTTGCTGGAAGTCCTCCTCACTTCTGTGCTTTCTCCTTACCCCTTCTTCTATATTTTGTCCTTCTCCAGAGCAGTAGGCCTAACTTCAGATCTAAATTATGCAGATCTATATCTTTGGAGGACACGAAGCCAGGCCTGATCATCGTCACCACTCGATCTTGATGTCTAAGAGTCCGGTTCTGGCTCTCTCACATATTCCGACCCAGAATCATCATATTTGTCACCTTCAGTCTCCTCACCCGGCAAAATACCCATACATGTATTAAGATTTTTTTTTAAAAAAAAGGGATACACAACGGCGTTTCTCGGACATTCTGGCGGATTTTTTTGTAAATCTAGATGTCTGCTAGACGATTGTTTACGTTGTGACTTTATTAAGTGCTATAGGCTATTTCAAGGTCGACTGCAGTCGCAACAGTAAAGAAACCACTAGAGTTATTGTGATTTTGTTTTCATGCCAGGTAAGAAAAGTTGGCCAAATTAAAAAAAATCTCAAATCAACAAAAAATTTCTATTCTATTCACTTCCATTATTAAAATGTATAAAAATGCCAAAAAATGTGAAAAAATGCTCCAAAATGGCAAAAAATGCCAAAACAACGAAAAGTACGGCAATCATGCAGCAAGTAGGTAAAAATGCGGCTGCATGAAGTGCGGTGCGGCCACATTTTTCTCAGATCACAGTCTACTCATTTGTCTCTCTCTCTCTCTATCTGTCTGCCCATCTGTCTATCTACCTGTAAACAAACAGAATCAAATCCATGAAGACAGATGTCTATATATCAAAACACGAAATCTCTGAGATATTCATGGAAAGTGTATTCATCAATATTGCACTGATATAACTTTACATTCACCGACATGCTCGAAGTTCATCCATCATTTGTCCTCAAAGCAGTCAGGAAAATTCAGGTATCAATGAATTTAGCTAATTCTATGCAAACAGCTTTCAATTTCTTCAACAACCATCATCCCATTCAGCCACACCAGAAACTGTTCAATGGCTTTTTTTCACACTCTCTCCAAAGATAAATCAGTTCACAAAATCATTGTTGTTTTTTCCTCCACGCAGTGTAGCACATCGAGCCTTGACTAAACCAACTGTTTTCAGCACCATTACCAATGTTCTGAGAAATTTGCCAATGTTTGGAGTTGAAACACCACATGTTTTCTGTTGAAATTAACTCTGATCTTGAACACTGACATTGCCTAGGTTTACTTTTCATGAATCTGGCAGTTACAATTTGGCTTTTAAGGCTTGACATGGAAAACAGAACATAAACAATCATAAACAACTCTCTTACTTCTCAGATCACAGTAGACACACACAGATAAAGATACGGATGTAATTCCGTATTAATTAATTAATTATGCATAAAAATTCAAACTTTCTTACATGCAAATAATCAACACGCTAATAAACACACTCACATATATTTGGAACAGCCAAACTATCTGAGAATAAATACAAGCTATTAGTGCAAATTCCAGGCAAAAAAAACTGTACAGAGTTAAAATTATAAATAATTGTGGGTTGGTTTTTTTTTTTTTTTTTTGTGTGCTCAGTTGTAGATGTTGCAATTTTTCCTCAAACATCACATACTAAAACAGCACAATTCAAGATATGCATATCACATTGTCAGATAATTATATGTGTACAACACAAATATGACAGACTTACTCATAGTATTCATAAGTAAAAGATATAATTTCAAACATTTTGTTGTTATGACATATTTCCTTTCTTGAAATTCTTCTGACGCAAGAACCACATATTTATTTCACTATTAAAATGAACAATTTCAAAGACTACAATCTCTGATCATTAGTAGCAAAGGCTATTTGGAGGAAAAAAAAAATCACTAGTTAAAGATCTGGTTCCATGTTTTTCATGAAGTAGATGCTAGTGCAGTCAATTTTATTCTGGGTTGGATGTTCAAGCCTGATACATTTTTCCTCGAACCTTTGGTTTTGACCCTTACTTGTATTGTTCAGTTGGCCAGCGTTTCCACTGAGAGAGAAAGCAGGAAGATAAATGTTGAAGTGTGATGAAGTTATCAAATCACAAGGTCTAATGATAACAAAGGCCTGGTCTGTCCTGTGTACTAGGCAGTTCATAGCACAGGAATTCCTTTATCAGTATCAACAGGACAGGAAGAAGGAAACTGATTGTAGATATTCTAGTGGAAGAACAGGAAAGAAGTAAAGAAGTCACGATGCTTTTCTTTCCTGTGGACTCCAGCATGGGCTTATTTAGCTGACCTTGTATGAGAAATTTAGTTCTTTTTGTTCAGTTAGAGTCTGTCAAAAATGGCGCAAAAAAGAGGCAGATCCCCATTATCTCTCATTGCTCTGAATCAACCTCACCGAACCTAGCCCAGCGAGAATTCATGAAGTCAGCAGAGTTAATGACGACCAGAGTAAATGGAGAATTACCCTATCTCTGCTACTGCCAGCATCAGGCAACACCATTCCCAGTGATGCCAACTTGGAAGATGATCTACAGAGACCAGAAAATCAGTTTTGGATATGGCTCATCTATGTCCAATAGTTATTTTATCATGTTCAGTCATTTTTCCACATTAATCACCTTCACTGCTATGCTAATTTGGCAGTCCTGTGCCAAGCAGTGGGAATACAGTCAGTTTCAACCACTACTAATCCCCACCCGCACTCAGTCCCGTCCATTGTGAGTGAGTATCCATCCTGTACTTTTCCACAGACAATCAGAAACACTGACTGTTATTCAGTGTTGGGCAGAGGATTCTGGGCTCTCATCGCTCGGTCATCTGTCAATATCAATCATCCCCTGGTAGCCTCTATCAAAAGATTCTGCATGTATATATGAAAAGCTGCTCACTGGTCAGCGCAATGGATCAAAGGAGCAAAGGGGCGGGTTGGTGATGAGCAGAGCCAGGGTGTACATGGTATATCTTTCAGCACACGAGAGACATATCTTGTACTGTTGTTAGCGGTGAAGTGGCTAACAAATGGCTATTTCATAGCATTGATGAAAATGTTATCATACCGGATGCTTAAAGTTGCTAAATGTTGAACAAAGCATTTACTTTGGATCAAGAATTCATCCAAGAGCTTACCAATGATCTGAGAAATTTGCCAATGTCTGGAGTTAAAACACGACATGAGAACAGTTTAAAAACTAGACATTTTGAAACTAGAGACACAATTTGTTCCTTCTAATTACAAACTGAGTTGAACAAGCCAGTTTGAACTACTAGAGGTATGAAAACAACATCTAAAGAGAAACAACTGCTGTGAAGAGACACAGCTATAATGCCGCCTGCTCTCATACCAGCTGACAATTGTGTAATTACTTCAAATACACGTAAATCTAAAACAAAGTGTTTGTAAGAGAGAAATTAATTCTTTAGTAAATGGTTAGACTAATACATTTAGCAGAAATTAAGAATGAAGACCGCACATCATATGTTTGCCTATCTAGACCTCTAACTGAAAATTATGTCTTTCTATACTAAGGCCCTTCTCTCAGATACACATACACAATACATACAATCAGCGTGGTGGTCCATGGAATGAGTGGGCTCGAAATGTACAAGACATGGTAAAAGGAATGTGTGGATGCACACTCACAAACAGAAAGTGGCTTCACACTTACACCAGTGGTTTTGACCATCTCTCTCTTACTTTTACACATGATAATGACTTCGTTCTGACAACCTCCTCACCCTCACCCCACATTCCATCTATCTCTCACCAAAATCCTATTACATCCAGTATAGGTATATGATTAAGTACATGGCTTGTTTTTCTTGCTATCACAAGAAATAATTTTTTAAAAAAAGAAGATATTTGCAAGATGGAATGAAAAAAAATAAAAAGCCAAAAAAAAAGCCATAAAATATTTACAAATCTGGACTTTCCATCTAGGACAAACATCCACGGTTATGAAAAAAACCTCTCTTTCTTCAGTTCAACAATGTGAGTACATGACTAAAGAAACATGTGTATCCACTAACAGCTAAAATTTCTCTTCATCTCACTAAATTTGGTGTTTCCTCCATCTTTTTCCTTCTTCCATCTCTCTGTCTCCAAACACACCCACAGACATAGACATGCACACAGAAGTCAGATGTGATATAAGAGATATGAAGCAAAATGCTGTCTTCTCCCGCAAACTTTCACACACAGCGATGTTTCACATCACAAGTCATAGCCATACACTGACTTCAAAATGCAGATGTGATGTTCACGTATTAATATTTAAAAATTATAACCCATTAATATGACATATTCTTATATACTGACTATGGCAAAAAAATGTGTACTAGAATGAGTATTACATATGAAACATCTCTTGCATATCGATTCACATATGACCAAGGGAACAAAAATTGCAACAAATCAATTCATATATGACTGATTGTTATATATTAGGCAATTACAGCACAACACTTGCTGTATGACTGAATGTTACATATTAAAAAAATAGTAACAAACTGACAGAACAATGATGGGCAGAACAATATATCAACATTACCACTGATTTGTGAGAAAAATGAACAACATACACATAATGCTGAATTTAGCAGAAACATCTGATAATGGGTGGCACCACTCATGATGGCCATCAACCTGTTATTCTGAAGAGTGTGTCAAGATTTCCTTGGATATCCACTGGCTTGTGCCTTGGCCTGTGTTAAGTTGTGCAAAATTGGAGATAACAATTTTGTTCCATTATGCTCACTGAGACATCTCACCAGCAAAAAAAAAAAAATATCCGCTATTGATGTGCAAAAGACAAATGGTAATATTTGACAGAAAGCAAAAACAAAAGAAACAAAAAACAAAAACAGCAGTTCATGGGCAGCCAATTTGTTTCACAGACTAGAATACAGCACGGATTTGTCATTTGATAGGTGCCTGTGTCAGTGTGTATGTTTGTGTGTGTGTTTGTGTGTGTGTGTGCAAATGTCAGTGTGTGTGTTAGTGTGACTGAGCAATGTCGGAGAAGAACTGTAGCATGTTGTCCATGATGAACTCCAGGGTGAAGTTGCTGTGTGTGTGTGTGTGTGTGTGTGTGTGTGTAGGTGTGTGTCAGTGTGTGTGTTAGTGTGACTGAGCAATGTCAGAGAAGAACTGTAGCATGCTGTCCATCATGAACTCCTGGGTGATGTTGCTGTGTGTACGTGTGTGTATGTACATGTGTGTCAGTGTGTGTGTTAATGTGACTGAGCGATGTCGGAGAAGAACTGTAGCATGTTGTCCATAGTGAACTCCAGGGTGATGTAGCTGTGTGTGTGTTAGTGTGACTGAGCGATGTTGGAGAAGAACTGTAGCATGCTGTCCATCGTGAACTCCAGGGTGAAGTTGCTATGTATGTGTGTGTAGGTGTGTGTGTGTGTGTGTGTGTGTGTTAGTGTGACTGAGCGATGTCAGAGAAAAACTGTAGCATGTTGTCCATCGTGAACTCCAGGGTGATGTTGCTGTCGGGGTAACATTTCTTCATCAGACTGTCGTAGTACTTGTACTGGTTGATGAACAAATCCTGCATCTCGTGCCAGACCACCTGGAGAACAAAGATCAGAGGTCAAAGGTTAGTAGGACAACCTGTGGCTCAATAACAGATCACCTTACACTGAGACAGTTGATAAAGTAAAGCGTGTAACGTGATTACAAATGAGATACTTCAAGATCAGTATCACGACCGAGGGAACATCGCTCACATCTGATTTTGTTTATATGGTGTGACATGTCTGAATGCTCATCATTCGTCAAAACATGTTGTCATGCGCAAAGCATGTACACAAATCAGCATCTAAATGAAAATTCCTTGGTCATGTGACTGATCTTGAAATACCTCATTGTGTTAGTTACCATGTCAATGGTTTAAAGTTACCATATCTTACTGTAGCAGTGTTGGTTACTGAGATGTTTGGTCCATGGGACTCAGGATCAAGATTTCCGGGTTCGAATCCCAAGATTATGTCCCTAGAGAAGTCAATTTACACACATTTCCTTATGTGAACCAATGAAATGGGTACAAACTATAGTCAGAAAATGCTATTTACCAGCAGAGCATCTAACAGGCAGCCACCTTGTATGCTTCCCAGAAAGTTAAGAATGTCTATGAGTGTTTTCTTTGGGTCTGTCAGGGTAATAATAGACTATAGAATGCTTAGAGCCTGTACTGTATGGGGATTGGTGCTCTATAAACCCTCTTTAATAATTACTGTTATAACATATACAAAATGAAATGGTTTTATAGATGCAGTATTATATGAATGGATGCAGTCATGGTGCAAATCATATCACAGGGGAAAAAAATTCACAAAGTAAATAATATGAGAGGAAATTACATTAGATGTATCATAGGAATTAGTGATGGGCAAAAAATTATTAAACCAACAACAAAGACACTTCTGCACTGGGAATGATCGCCATAGAAATGCTCTCTAGTATTATTATTATTTATGATATAGCAATATCAGATCCTTGCTAGTGACTCCATTTAACAACTGTTCCTGTGAATAATACTGGCATTTGTGATAACCAGACTTTTAAATTAAAAAGAATGGACATTCCTGGAGTTTCCCGTGACCCCCGCACAGCAAGGCAAGCAGTTGGAAGTTAAAATTTTTGACCTACTGACCTGGATCAGGTTCTCCTCCTCACACAGCTGTTTCTCCACTTTCTTGTTCAAATGTTCCAGAGTTTTCTTCACCTGACAGGGAGACAAAGACACACATCATCATGATTTGCTTATTATTTCTGCAAAATCATTCAATTAAATATGTGCTAAAGTAGTGTAGGCAGATGAAAGAGGGGTAGATAAAAAAAAAAAAGACACTTAAAAGAACTATCATCAGAGAGGCCAAAGAAGAAGGAATATAAAACATCAGAAAACTGGTTGAGACAGCACAGATAAGATCAGAATGGATGAAGAGTGCGACGGCCCTGTGAAGGATTTAAGATTTAAGGTTAAGAAAATAGCGTGCAATTTATCAAATATAAAAGTTCAGAGCAGACTGAAATTAAGAGAACTTAAAAAATAATTATATATCTAGCGCTTTAGTACATGCTGTTTCAACAATTTGTTTATTATAAGGTAGGAGATGTAATGAAGGTGCTAATAGACAGCTTACCTCCTTGCCCGGGTATTCTTTGATGAGTTTCCTCAACTCCTGTTTGCTAAAAGCCAACTGATAGCCAACCTCCTCAGGTTTGACTCCAGCTGAAATGCGAGCCTCCACACCTTCAAAGAATATCTGGGATAACAGAACAAAAACAATATTAACATCTATGAACAAACATTGGACATTTAAAATGGGCAAGGTAAGAAAATGTAAGATAATATAAAATAAAATAAGATAAGACATGATAATGTATGAAATGCAATAAAATGTGCATTTGTATGAGAAAAGAATCTCTCTGTAACCTGATATAGTTTCACATTAAAATGCTCAGTAGATTATCCTGGATATTTACCTGTCATCTTCTCCCTATTATAGATGTAAAATGACTAGTCAATGATACTAGTGAAGCCATATACCTAAGATAGAATGCTGATAGAATGTTTGGCTTTTTGTGTTCATTATTTGGCCTTTCGGCCTCCGAACGAACGTGCTTGCAAGGAGAGAACTACACTGACTGAAAAAAAGTGTTCTTGTCTTTCTTTCTCCCTTTTTTTTTTAAGAAGAGAGATAAAGCTTTGTTATACTCTGTGGAATACTTCAATTTTTTTTTTCTTCTACCCACAGTTTGAGCACAACATCTGGATGAAGCAAAATTTTGCTATCACTCCAACATTTTGCCAATTATTTGCTACTGGAGACCCGAGAGTGGATTCCTCAGGGATGACTTTTTCACAGACTTACATGTAACTTGTCCAGTGGCCTGCCCAGCAGGTTGACAGTGTAAGCTTGCAGGTTTTCAGTGTACCTCTGCTTGGCTTCCTTCCTCTCGTTCTCCAGGCAAGGATTCTTCAGGTGGGACAGAATGGCTGTATAACACAGGGAGGGAAACATAACAGCCAAGACAGTGAATACAACATCAGAGTGTCGTTTACTAGAGATGCCATTCTAAGATATCTAACAAGGAAGAAGTCATAATGAATGTCAATTTGCATCATACATTTTTCATAAAACAATGACATTTTGAAGCAGTGGTGGACAGTGAAAATCCACTGAATAGTGAAGAATGGCATCTCTGTATATCCAAGTCATAGAAGTTGTTTCAGGTGATGATTGTAATGAAAACTCACTTAAAAGTGGTATATGCGACACTGTGTATCACAACAGTCATCTCATTCATTTGGTGTAAGGTTTACTCTTGTGCAGACAGGCCCATGAGTGACAATGATAATGTGCGACAAAGCAATCATCTCTTTCACTTGGTAGTGGGTAAACTCTGACAACAACGATTACAACTGCCACCATTAGAAGTGTGGGAAGTCACTCCTTTATTGCCTGGGCTAAGACTGCTATTTCTGTAATCTGTATATTTGTGAAAACAAGTATCTCTTTCACTTGTCAGTATGTTCACTAAGACTGTTTATAGTGATCAGTATCTTTGAGAGAGACTTGATATTTGGTTAACTCTATAACTGTCAAACTATGAGTAATAATGATAGTGTGCCAAAACAGTCATCTCTTTCACTTGGGACTGTAAGGGTTAATTGTGATTTCTGAGCCTACAACTGCAACGAAACTGATGAAATCTTTGCAGCGTTTAAGAACTTGAGCTCTCAACAAACGGCAAATGTCAGGGTGTTCACATTTCAAATTACTCATTTCATATTTCATGCAATTACAAAAGTCAACGGCCATCATCCTGAAATTCTATAGAAGAGTTTTCAAGTAACTTTGAAAAACTCATACTTACAATACATCCTGTGGAAATTTTCTGAAAAAAAAAAAAAAAAAATTTGAACAAAATATTGAGACTGAAAAAATAGACGAAAAAAAAAAACGAAAAACCCACAAAATTATTCCTAATACGTTTCAATTTGGCTAAATTTCCTTTCAATGAAATTATGAAATATCATAATGAAAGACCTCCAACCTGGCCAAGTCTATCCTTCTCATGGGCATACTAAGTGACAGCCAGTGAAAACTATGCAGTAATTTGTTCCTGTCAATTCAGATCCACACGTTTGATAGTGTCTTTCTTACATCTTATTTCTACCACTAGTCGGTCAACAAAATGAAGGAAAACAAAAGAAAGAAAGCATAAAAGAAAGAGAGAAGGAAAAAAGGGAAACAAAGAAATAAGGAAACAAAGAATGAAAGAAAGGAAAAAAGAAAGAAAAATGATAGAATAAAAGGAAGGAAGAAGAAACAAAAAAGAAAGAGAGAAAAATGATAGAATAAACGGAAGGAAGAAAGAACAAAAGAGTAAGAAAGAAAGAAAAAAGGAAAGACAGAAAGAAAGAAACTGAATAAAGAATATCCTCGAAAGTCAGTTATACAGACACTTCACATAACAGTTCACATTTTTTAAACTGATGGGGCTTCCTCCACACAACCATTGCTTTAAACTTCCATCATCTAAAGGTAGTTTTCCAATACCACAATGACTATTTGTATACTGTCGACAAGACTCACCCATGAGCACGACTTCTTTGGGAGTTTTCTGGTGTTCCTGCGCCACTCGCATGATCTGGTCAAAGATGACACGTACCAGTTTGGTATAAGCCTTGTCCAGATCTGTGTGTCTGTCTGAGCTTTTGAAGATACTCTCTGCCAGGTTGGCAAATTCCTGCAACAGGAAAACAGATTAGTGCTATCCTCAGTGGCACATACCAAATATGTATAGATGGGCGGACTGGCAGACAGATGGATGGACAGTGATAGATGGATAAATGGACAGACAGACAGATGGATAGATAGGTAGATAGAACAGAGACAGACAAATAGCTCATTCTTGTTGGCATTGTTAGCTCTCTCTTTATCACAGTGAAACGTAATAGGATTCTGATCATTATTGACCTTGATAGGTTCAGGATTTTATCGGTCAAAAAAAAAGAAATGACAACATTAAACAGAAGACAGATTTCTACACATACCACATGAACTAATTTACATAATCAATATACTTCTGCAAGGCACAAGAGAATTAACATATTACTGGTGAATTATTTGTATATTATCAGCCTCTCTTTACCACTCAAAAGCACATTTACACCTAGAATATTTCCAAATATATATA
>JBCEWB010095747.1:0-12301 GCA_039654565.1 Peronia peronii
GCACGCAAGTACGATCAACTGAACATCGCTCACAACACATTCGCGACACCCCGCGTGCACTAACATGATTCGTTACAGTAGGCTTACGGGCATTCAGAGATAAGGGAGGATTGGAGAAGTGTGTGGACAGACAACAACGGAGAGAGCGGGAAGAAAGACCAAAAGAAAAAAAAATGAACGGTAGTCAAATTTGAACCTTTATTGATTCAGCTGAAAAGTGATTTTGTTTGTGGAAATATGTTTTATTTTCTCCTAAATGTTGATTCTTTGTGATCGAAATTCACATTTTACCAAAGACTGAAAATATAAAGACTTAGAGAGACGATTCTGTGCCAAGAATGTTTCACACAGTCATATCCAGCACAGAGACTAGCAGACAGACAATTGTGCTTTGCTAAAAAAAAAAAAAAAACGCAACTTACCATCTTCAAGTTGCCCCACTCCAGTGTGAAAAAAAGACCAAAATGAGCATTTTTGTTCTCAACTTTCTTGATCTTTTAATGCCAATCTTTCGAGCATACTGAGCGAATTGACAGCCCACCAAACAGAGTGTTATTCTCGTGTCAAAAGAAAAAAAATAAAGAAAAACGGTGACAAGGAGAGACAGGGGAAAAAAAGTTCACTTGAAGAGCTAAAACAGATGCACATTCTTCAGAATGATATAATATATTATATTACAGCGGCTCTTCGACCTTGAGACTTTACCACAGACTGAAAATGAAATGAAAGCAACTCATATGAAGCAACTGAACTGAAACTTCAAACAGCGATATGCGCTATTCTGATGACCATAAGTCCTTCGCCATCTCCTTTACTTTTTATAGTGTCCATGATTATTATAAATTTGCACGCAAGCATTTACATCCATCACATCTAACACCAAAAGTAAGTGGGATCTTGTTTGTTAATGTTGAATTGTTCCAGATCCATAATTCGTTTTCTTTCTTTGCATGCGTTTTTAGAGCGGTATCGCCTTTGTTTTTTATTCACACAGGTACGCCTACTGCTCAAATTATTTGACTTTCTTCTATTTCTTCCTCATATCTTTTATTTTAAGCCATTATGTTTTCTTTTCTTTCTTCCTTGCCTTCCTTCTTTCGACTGGTTCACTGATTACCACCAGGCCAATTGTGTGGTAAATTTCAGCAGGCATTCGTTTAGTCCTCTTTTCGTATCAACTGTTCTCATTTATTACTTTCTTATAATTTAATGATAAACTATATATTATTATTTGTAGGGCATCTAGGTGCACAGGGTTTTAAATGTATTCAATTTATCACTCATAGCCAAAAGTTTTAGTAGTAAATTTCTCGCCTACCCCGTGTTTTTGTCTCTTTTTTTTTTGTTTGTTTGTTTGTTTCGTTTAGCTATAGGCCTACTCGCTTCTTTCCAGAGTCCGGTCGGGTCCCATGACGGCTAAGGGCATAAAAAATTGCGAGCGCGCCGGGTCTAGTTATTATTAGTGTGTCTGTGATGTAGTCCAGACATCAAAATTTGATGCGGCCCGTGTTCATATTTCCACCAGCCCGCAGTCTCTGTTATGTTTCAAATGAATCTAGTTATATTTCAGCTCCCCGATTTGTTTTTGTTTTTGTTTTGTTTTCTTTTTCCCAAGTGCGATTTTTTCTTTATTTTATGTGGTCTTCAAATTTGAAAGGCAGAGTGATTTTGGGTAAAAACGTATTTAGATTTATTTGTGTTCAATGTTAAATGTAATTGTACCATTTGCAATTAAAAAAAAAAAATCATTAAACAGTTCGTTTGCGTTTATTTTAATGTCAATGGTTCAAAGAATGTCAGGCTGAATGGTCAGTCAGCTCACCAAATCTGTCCCTCTTTGCAAAAAGTTTGGACATCCCTGGTGTAGACCAACACCGATAGACTGAACAAAAAACAATATTATTATGAGCTTATAAGCTTATTTAACATATGTGTTTTTACAGTTTTGATAGGGCCATTCCCCTATCATGTCAGTGACCTATTCTTATGGTCTTCTCATCATTATCTCAATCAATAATAATATTATTTTATTCATTTACAGAACATGAGAAGGAATCCGGCTCTAGGTTATAATATAAGCTTATATCGCTCCATGAGTGATGAACTTGATTTGTTTGGGCTTTTACATGCAGGCATCTCTTAGATAACATAAGCTTAATAAATGAAATAAGACTATCATTCACTGTTATTACTGCCTTTAAAAATTAAATTTAACAGTGCTGAAACACTGTTCTAAAGTTTTCTTAGCAGCATTATTCAAATTACTGAACAGACCAGAAAAAAAAAGAGAAAAGGGAACTTTCTCTCTGGGAGACAGGAGGCATGGGGAGTGAGTGGGGGGGGGGGGGGGGGTAAGTTCCAAAAAGTTGCGATGGAAAATGGTTCTCTAGTCTACAAATTAATTAACCTCGTCACCGTGCCTCTAAAATTCACCATGGAACATATGATACGAAACTTCAGTCATAATAATTGGCACTTGTGCACATTGTATTAGTTGTTACCAAGGAGCTTACAGATTGCTACTATTATCTCCCTCATCCTCTATGAGATTAATCACATTCTGAAATGTATGCTTATTCGGTGTCTAGATTCGGCTTTCTCGGGTAGATTTCGGAAGTCTGTGTTGAGCATAAGAGAACCATGGGAATGTTAGAAACAAGATGGCGCATATAAACTACCCATGATTTGAAAGATTGGATGTTGGACGGTTTTAATCGTCATCAACCAATGATTGTCGTTGAAGCGGTAAACTGTGTTAATATGTTTGATTGTATGAAGACATTTGTCAAAATCTTGTTTATTCACTTGAATAAATAGTTCAGTGAAAGCACAACATGTGCTGCTTCGTCTATTGGCAGCATGATATTTGGATGTCTCGAGTAGTCTAGACTAGATCTACTAGAGGATTCAGACTGCAGATCTAGGTCTAGGTCTAGATCTACACTCTGCATGGGATCTGGTCTTAGTTATGTTTTATGAGATGATGGTTAAAAAAAAGAATAGAATTAGATCTAGTTTCTCTGCACCCAAAACTATGATACAGCTAGACACATCCATTTTTTCCCTTTATTAAATAATTTCAGAGGTGAAAAAGAGCTAGTCCAGATCTAGACTAGATCTAGATATAGATCTAGGCCGTCTACTTATAGCCTAGATCTAGAGTTGACCTACTGGTGTCTGACCACTTAAGGCGGTTTCGCAAAATGGCCACTATCATTGTGCTACAGGCTCCACCATTGTTGTTCCAACTGTGAAAAGGACACAGAAAAGAAACATCTTGACAAAGAATAGCATATGACTGAATGTCATAAAGCTTGTCATAAAAAAGCTCAAATTCCGTGTCAACCTATGTAACCAAATTTGCCCCAGTCTGACCACCCTTGCCTGAGTCCGACCATGGCCCCATGGTTTTCAGCCGACCAGTTCTTCCTCCTGAACATTTTTGTGTGTGTTGTTTTGGGTTTTTTTGCATACTGCTGATTATGATTTATAAGTGACAATATGGATGACCGAACAACATTTTCACTATTTCAGTTTCCCAAAATAAAATGCCAACAATACGACCTGTAAGTTACAGTAACCAGGAGTTGGAACTAACAGCTTTTTAAAAAATGGTGGATTTTCTCCACTGACGATCGATCAAGATCACTCTATTGATGATTGGAGCCACTGTGGTCACCGACCTCGTGCACGCGTAGACAAAAATGGACGCTCTAAAGAGATAACAGGTTGGCAGGTGCAAAAGGTCAAACGAAAATGAAAGTGATTGGACAGGGGCCGGTGGTCGGACACTGGTAGGTTGACTCTAGATAGATCTAGTGGCAGTGCTATATCAGAAACTTAAGATATCCCCAGTTAGCAGATAGTTTAGAATACCATTATTACTTTTATTGATTTGCTTTTTTTTAAATAGAGTTAGGTTGTATAACACTTGTTAATATTAAAACAGTAATAACTGGAAACATTTCAGTTGATCCCATCCTCTGCCCTCTGGGTATGATTGCTATCTCAGAGATGTTTTTATATCGTAGAGTAGAGTCGGATAACTTCGCCAGGTGGGGAAATTCTGTTCTAACTATCTAATTCCAGCTACCCGTTTTACCCACATTTGGACGAGTTCAAGTGGCATTCTGTTTATAGTTCAAATACGATTTTATCAAGCCAATCAAATTAATGAAGTGATGTGCAAAGACAACAGCAGGTCTGGTGTGATGACATCAGTGCGACCCTGTGCGGTCCCTCTCTTTTCTTGCCTTTCTGGTTTCACTCCCCACATTTTGCCTGGCTGGGCTTGACATTGATTATCATTATTTATCACATTTAATGTGCAAATTTGCTTAATAACTGCTTTTATTAGCTTGTTTGTTCATTAAGAAGATGTATTTGATGATTTATGTCATTGTGAGATTGTATTTTTAATTCAAAACTGTGTTTGTAAATTAATAGTGTGGGAAATTCGCCACTACTGTAGGGGAAATTCACCAGCTGCAATTTTGTAGACCCAAGGCTTCTCAATTCTACTTTCTAGAATACAATAGAACTACTCTTTGTAACCATAATGGGCAAAACAAATAAGCATATCTACAATTAGTATACTTATGAGGCTTTAGAAAAAGTTCTTAAGCTGTAAAAAATAGTCTTGAAGCTGTAAAAAATGGCCCAACTTGTGCCGGGGCAGCTAGAAATTCACCAGGGGAGGGGTGAAACTAAATGTAACATGGGTTTAGCTTCTTCTGCTAATTTTTAAAAGAAATAATTTTAAAAAACTAAAAATAAACAAAAAGAACTCAAAACAAAGAAAACAATAAAACAAAGCTTTATCCAACTATGGTGAATTTCCCAGAAGAGTGGTGAAATTTCCCGACAAGAGTAAAAAAATGTAAAAACACCAAAACTTCTATAATAAGACAGGAAAGTAGGGCAGTTTGGCCATAGCCTTCATTTTGATTGGTTGCTTAAGTTAGTGAGTATTGATAGAAAGCTGTCACATGCAATGGAAGGGAGGGAGAGGTCGAGTACGGCAGCATCGCCTGAGAGTGGCGAAGTTATCCAACTCTGTTCTAGTGACACCATTTTTCACTATTTTATGCACAGTGAGAAACAGGTCAAATGTCACCACAAATATAAGAATCAAAGAAGAATTTTCAGTTACTTTGGGAAAATGCATCGTTGACAGATCCTGACACAGCATTTTACAGTCCGAATGAGTTGTTACGTGTTGATGTACAAGGCTTCCATGTCGATGGGTTAGATCTGAGACAAATGAGAGGCTGGTCATTGGTTGGGATTAGATTTTACCAAAAGTATGGTATCTCAGATGGACATATTTCAGAGCCTTATTGTTAAAAATTTACTTGACTTGCAGAGAAGACTCTTGGGGAAATTCAAAATGCTTAAAACTTTAACTTGATTGGAAAACGCTGAAACTGGAACAGAAGAAAAAAAAATTTTAAAAGTTTTTTTCACTTGATGTATGCCTATGATTCAAAGTTACCAAAGAAAAAATTGTTAACAATGCTTATTTGGCTTGCCATAGAAAAAAGGGAAATTTTGTAGAATCCCTTGCTATTTTTTGGTTTGTTGTCTGCTGTATTTCAACTCACGATGTCAACATGAACAAATTTAAAATATCGCTATCTTAAGCTTCATTTCTCTTATCTTGGAAAGTGATTTAGAAGGAGAAAATCCACAAAAAAGTCCACCGCACTCAGTGTATGATATGTCCAAAAAACAAAGCATGGGAAGACATGCATGCATAGGATGTAAACATGGAAATACTCCAGGCTGCGAAAACTGGTCTCAAGCAAAAGCTGGCCCCTTGAGGATACTTTGTAAGGCATAGATGGTGAAGACTTGTTCATAGATTTCTGGAATATATCATAAGTGAAGCAAGACTTACCATGAATCTTACTTATTAGTCTCCTGATCAAGGCACTGATAATGATCCAAAATTTCCAACAAAAAAAAAAAAAAACTGTGAAAATGAAAATCATAAATAAAGTCTCATTATGTTTTCAAGCAAACAATAGAAAGAAAGTTATGTTCTAATACCTATTTAACCTTTAAACTTTAGTTTGAACAATCTACCATAATAAATAAATCTTCCACTCGTGGAGTGGACTTGACTATAGTGTGTTTTATTCCAGTCTTTTTTGTTTTCTTTTTTTCTTTTTACATTCCATTTTTTTGCTCAAGAAATCTTCAGTTTATTTTTGTGGTTTTAATTTTTTATTAATTTTTTATTTTTTTTTTGTGACAGTCCAGGCAAGACAGTGCTGTCTGTTTAATGGGCAACAGAAACTTAGAGAAGAGGAACAGCAACAGCAGCAAGGTTTGATGAGAGCAGTGGACATCAGTCACCCCACCTACAATCATGGCACAGATCAAAACTTTTGCCAGACTCAAACCATCCAAGAAAGCATACCCTGGCTACGAGCTGAGCAAAAATGTGCTTACTGTACACATTCCAGACAACAAAGATTTTCTGGTCCAAGGCCCACAACAGGTTATTCGCAGCAATCTGAGTTATGACATTATGTTCACTGACATCTTCAAGCCCGAAGCAACACAGGATGAGGTGTTTGATGGCGTTGCAAAAGACATCATTCAGAGTATGTTCTTAAGATGTTTCTCTTAGAACTTACTTCTTTAAATTTTAATATGAAGGATAATGATGAAAGATAGAATTGTGTTTAAGACTTTTCATGCATAGAAATGAACAGGATCATACCACAAATGGTTTGTGCAATTTTATCAGTGTCTCTCTTTGAAAGGTAGAGTAATGATATTGATTCCTGAAATTAGTAGTTGATAGAGTGTAAAACTAACAGGCGACAAAAACAAAGTAATGACATGAGTGACAATGGACGAGTTTTATAGCTTGTATATGAGATGGGACATGATGAAATCGAGCTCTCGTCAAATTTTGAGCCTATGGAGTTGTTGGTACCACTGTAATGATTTTTCATTTCCCTCTCTGGGTGTGAACAATTTTTAGTTCTACCCTAAGTAGAAGTCGAGATATGGGCAATTAAAGATGATGGGGATGACCTGCTGCTGCAACCAATTTTAGTGAGAAAATGGCCAATCACTTTTGTTAATCCTTATTAGGCCATACCATTAAATTATAATTTTTGGGCTTTTACTCAATCTATTTCAGCAAATTTAACTCTGAAATGTATTTTTATATTGATATAGAAGGGTTCTATGGAGAAAAAAAAATTGTGTTAAAAATTCATTCACTGTTGAAAACACATGATTTCTCCGGTCACCTCAGTTTGATGAGTGCCTGATTTCATAGTGTCGCATCTCATATATCTAATCATGCTCTGTATTGGCTTCAGCACATTAAAAAAAAAAGAATAGAAAAGGGTTGAAAGAGATTTCAGCACTCTGATACAAATCTAAATTGAAACTAAGAGTCATGTTGATATGGATAATTGATATATGATAAAAAAATTTATGTCTCTCTGTTGGAAGGTGTTATATCGTAAAATTCTAAAATTCAGTAGAAATGACAAATCACTTCTGCTGATCTCATTTCTCTTTTGCTTTCCAGATTTTCTCAATGGCTACAATGGAACAATATTTGCCTATGGTCAAACAGGCACAGGTAAAACCTACACAGTGGAAGGCAACACAACTCGATACAACACAAGAGGCTTAGCAACCAGGTAGGCTAGGGTCAGCTATAAAAGTTTTTTGTAGCTATCTTGTGAGCAGTGAACTTTACACACTGAACTAGTTCCATTACTGATTGTTTCAACTGGATAATGCAGTCGGACACATGAGATAGTAGCAGTTATCTGAATTCTGTTGTTTGCCTCTCTGTAGAAATGTAGTAAATTTTTCTGGATATGAATTATGTTGGTCAGCCCAGATTATGGCAGTGAGTTCACAAACTGTTTAGCCTGAATTAATTTTTTTTTGGGAGGTGCAATTTAGCAATAGAACAGTTGGAAACATGTGGTCTGCTTTTATCTTTCACATGGAAAGTGGCTGATGACAAGATTGCCATAAATGTATAATCAGAGGTACCAATAGACCACCAGTGGAGGAAACTGAGCTGGTGGACAAAAAATGACAAGGTGATTAGGGAGAGAAGCTCAACAGTTAAATGAATTTGGAATGGTTAGTACTTTTCCAAGCAGGAACCAGTTCCCAACTAGCCTTAATATTTGATCTTGTTTTGTCAAGGCAAGAACTTTGACAAAAATTGAACAAGATACCAAGATTTCTGAAACTAGATCTAACAAGATTTACATTTGGTTGCTGGAATTGATGGATTTGCAAAATTGAGGATCTATGGATTTTTCTCTTCAAAAATAAGTTTTTCTGTGGTGATACAGATTATGAAGAGTACGAGAGTGGCAATTCACAATTTTGATTTCTTCAAAATAAACAAATGTTCCACCTTGGTGCAAAATGCTGTAGCCAATATCTCACTGGATTTAATCATAGAGTGTAGATTTGTATAAAGGTCTTGATTCAATTTAGGGGTCTTGAGCACAAATTAGGTTTAAATCAACATGTTTGCCTCATGTTTCTGAACATTAGTGGACTTATAAAGTGCTTTCAGATACTTCCAGGATTTGTGAAAATGAGATATATTTGAGTTTCAGGACTTTTATCTGAAATGTTTGAGTTTGCTTCCATATGTGTTATCCTTTCCTGTCAGGATTATGTGACCTCCTAGCAGTATAGCAAAAAATTTGTCTTTCTTTTCAGCATTTGAGTGTTAAAAACATGTAAGATATTTGCAGTCAATTATTTTAGAAGTTGCAGAATCAGATCAACTCTGGTTCAGAGGTCAGTGATACTCAGATCTCAGCACGTTTTCCCTCTCTGTTTCCTCTCATCAGGGCATTGAGCATGATCTATCAGCAGCTTGAGAATCGCACAGATGAGCACATTTCAGTTTACCTGTCGTATCTGGAAATTTACCAAGAAGTAGCTTATGATCTGCTCAACCCAGCCTCTAGAACCTCATTACCTGTTGCCCCATTTGCCAAGGTAAGGTCGAAACTTTGTCAGGAATGCCTTTTTTTTTTTTTTTAATGAAAACTAGATGTCTTGTCATTAATGAATTTCCAAATTTCAATGAACATTTGGCAAGAAAGTTGAGGCTTTAAATCTTATTTGTGGCTGAAAAAAAAAACAGAATGACTGGAGGAAATATCTCAGGTCAGAAATTCCTGAGGATACTGCTGCGATTGATTAATAATCTTAGCACGTTTGCGATATGCACGTATGTAGAACATATGCTGGGTTTCACTTTGTTTTCATTTAGTCCAGATCGATGTCCACAGTAATGCTGCTTTCTTCAAACTGCCCAACAGTCAAGACTGAGTTTGATTGTCATGAAAAGGCTGGCGCTCTTTTAGAATGTAATGCAAGATATACTATCCATAATACTATATTACACATACAAGGAAAGTGAAATCATATTAGGTCACAGATGTCAAATTCAAGGACCAGCGACCACATCCAGCACCACGCACAGTTGTATCCGGTCTTTGAGAGAATATAGACAAATATTTCTTGATGACCCAGCAATATGAAGTGCAAACCACAAATTTTTTAATTCTCTAATTTAGCAACCTTATGTACAAAACGCTGCCAGAATGCATTCCTGCATCAATCAGAACAAGGGAAAATGAAAGTACATGTAAGTTGTACGGTGTGAGTGTTTGTCATTACAGTAGCCAAGCAACTTCCTCTTGCTTGTTTTGGATTGGCACATGAGAAACGCATGTAATATTGCATCACTCCTTCCCACTTATGCCATATCAATCAAGCGTCAGTCGGTAGATGCACAATCTTAGTTTTTAATCATAACTAGCCGTTCAAATGGATAAGAGAAAAGTTGATTCTTAAAAGAGAGCCTTTCAAAGCCAATGGGAGGCTGAATATATGTTTACCGATATTGGCGATAAACCTGTGTGTCTAATTTGGAGATAATGTGGTTGTGATCAAGGAATCTAACCTGAAATGCCACTATGAGATTGAACATCAAGACAAGTTAAAAAACCTGAATACAGAGTAGAAGCTACAGAAGGTAGATAGAAAACTAGAAGAGGAATCTAGCTCCACAGCATATGTTTTTACCAAAGTAAAATCACAAAGTGAAGCCGCTGTGAAAACAAGTTTTATTGTGGCAGAGAAGATTGCCAAATCAGCCCAACCATTTACTGAGAGGGTTTCTGAAGATATGAATGATGAAAATGTGTGATGTGTGTGTCCAGACAAAAAGCAAATATTTCAGAATGTAAGCCTTAGCAGAAATACAATAGCTGTTTGAGTTTATGAAATGTCTACTGATGTGAAAACACATCTGATTGAAAAAAGGTAAATACTTTGTTGCATACTCTCTTGCTGTCGATGAAATTAGTGATGCAACTGACACTGAACAGCTTTCCATCTTCATCCATGGAGTCGACTCCATTTTGAATGTTACAAAAAAAATATTGGACATAATATCCATGCATGGGACAACAACAGGAATTTTTGACAACATATGTCAAAGTGTAACCGACATGAACCTTGGGCCTTGGGGCAAACTTGTTGGAGTTACAGCAGATGGAGCACTGGGGATGCATGGAGGAAAATGTGGACTAGTGGGAAGAATGTGGTTTAAGCACAATACTGAGGGGCCTGCACCATTCACTCATTTCATTTTTGAAGTGAAGCCCCAGCTTTGTCTGCATGGGGCTGGAACCTTGAGCATGTTTGGTAGCACATATCTGGGTAAGCAGCTGTTCTCTATGATGAAGAGTACTAAAATATCACACAGGAGTCGTCTCACTGATGAACACTTGCAGTCCATTCTGAGAATATCCATAACACAGAACATTACTTGAAACATAAACAAACTTGTTGCCAAGAAAAGATGCCAAATATCTAGCTGTGACAAATTGGTATAAGACCAAAAATTGATAGATCTATGCCTTGATTTGTTGTTTTTACTTTATCTGTTCAAATTCATATTATTGTTTGAAGAAGGTTATTTTCCATTGTTCAGTGAATGTTTATTTAGTTTGACCTGCAGCCCCAGGTGTGATCTGAGCTTTGGCCCCTGTGCATTTGAGTTTGACACCCCTGTATTAGATCAAGATGTAATGGCAGTAATAATATTTCAAATCTGTGAAACTGATGAAATACTTTTGAATGACTCTGCTGGAAGTAAAGTGTGATGACAACAGACGTTGCTAGTTTAAAGTGGGAGGGGGTCCTGGAAGTCATGTTGGAAACCGCTGGGGGAAGATGATTTTGACCATTGCCATCGAATTTGGCATGGTCAAATTAGAGGAAAACAATTGAAAAAAAATTCAAAATCACTCATGGTTGCCATGACAACGGCCGCCATCTTGGATTTTCCTACTCGATATTGCGTGACTTTACCTTCTATAGGTTCTGAAGTTTTCCAACCGATGTGCTTGTAATTTTGTGTACATATTTTACCATTCCATATCTAACTTTTGTCAGAACATGTTTTTGATAAAGTGCTTAGTTTTTTTTTACAATTTTTTAAATTTGGTGTATGAAAAGGCCACAGATTTTTAAAAAATTTGACCCCAAAATCTCAAATTTCTCAAAAACTTAAAAAGATATCAAAAATCCCTTCTGACAAAATTTAGATATTGTTTTGTTCTACATTCATGCCAAATTTCATGGTAATTGCTCCATAAATAAAAAAGTAGATAGCATATTTGTGCTAAAAAAACACATTTTGAGAAAAACGCATTTAAAGTTTTTTTCACTAAAAAAACAGCCTTAAACAGCTTTTGATTGGACTGTCAGCCCCAAAACATGTTTGTTTCACCTACAAGACCTTTTTCCATGATTTCTATGTCTTCTTTTGCCTTCTCCTGTGCCCCTAGTTCCATTTTTCCTCCATTTTTCCTTCCCTACCCCTATCAGCAAAATGACTTCTGGTGAGTCATTTTAGGGTCCAGAGAGGGTTACATATGGCCGCCATGTCTTCCTCGATCAAAACCAAGAGCGTTTTCACCCTTCCTGTGACAGATAATCCCCTATTGCACTCGGAAACAGCAGAAACATGGCAATTTAACCCCCATTAGGCCGTGGGAAGTCTATTTCAGAGGCCCATGTGCACATTTTCCTTGATATTCAGTGTGGTCAGCATCTTAGATGGTCAGTCAGTGGCCACTCCTGGCACTGGGGCTCCCGATATTGGTGAAGGAGATCATAATCAAGTCTTCTAAATGCAATTTGCCCATAGCCAGCGAAATAGTGATGATCTATCACTGAATAAAGAGCCCCAAATGAGCAAGAGCCTGGA
>JBCEWB010095758.1:0-12301 GCA_039654565.1 Peronia peronii
CTTTGTATATGTTATTTGCTTTTCTTAGTTTTTTAATTGTTTGATTAGTTACCGGTTGGATAGTCGTATATATTTTTTCTAAAATGAAAAAGGCATTGATGATGATGACACAGCAAATGATGCCAAATTTCTGGGTATGAAACTCACCTTTATCCCTTATATCAACCACCTCAGGGCCACTTTTTCCAAAGCCCTTAAAGTTCATAAAGCAGTATCAGGTGCAGAATGTGATGCTGACAGACTCCAATGCTGCATCTGTATCACTCTCTTCTCTGCTCCAAATTAGATCACTGCAGCATTGTTCTGAGTTTGGCCCAGCAATGCTGCCTCAAAAAACATGACCCATTCATGGTCAGGGCCTCAGACTATCCCTAGGGGCATATACACCCCCAGTGAACAGTCTGTATGTCATAGCAATGAATCTTCTCTCCAAGACAGAAAGACAAATTGTATGGAGTCAAAATTTTGTCAAACCTCGAAAACCCAGCCTATGAATATATATTTGAACCCAGTCTTGTGGACAGGTTTGAGAGATCACCCAGTGCTGCTCCAACCTTTGCAGTTCGATTCCAGCCTTTCCTAGCAGCGACTTGGATTGAGTGAGGTGGGGCAAGACATAATTCAAGCGAGATGAGGTGAACTTTATCTCATTCCCAACCGTTCCGCTGTGGCAGATCCAAAAGACCACAAGTGATCTTTGACTAGCTGCATGAAATCAGTGAGACATCCCAAGAAAGTCTTTGAGCAAATGCTCAAAATGGTTATCTCTGATCACTGTGACTACAAGCATCTGTTCACAGGTGGATCCAAGCACAATAGTCCTGAGGAATACATGCTGTGGCCTCACCTGAAATTGTTTATCTTCACCGCTGAGTTGAAAGCCATCAATATGGCTCTAGATACTAGTAAGGCCACACAGTCTGATTTTTTTCAGACTCCCCATCCCTACTGCAGACCCTGAATAACCCCACTTTTAGGGATGATAGAGAAACTCACTTCTAGCAACACCTTCAAAGTCTATTCAGCAGAAGGCGGTGAGAATAAGCATTGTGGACATTGGCTATAGGTGGCAGATTCCACCATGAAGATCAGCCTGATACAGAATCACTTGGATGACTGAGTCTCTCATCTGGATCTCTGGCTGATCATCAGCGAGTTCATCAAATTGTGATAGTAATGGCAATGGAGTCAAAAGACCGCAAACAAACTTTTTACTCTATCCAGTCAGATCCTAGATCTAGGCCAGGATCTGTTCAACCCCAAAGATGAGACTATGTGGTCCTGAAACACCTGCGTCTTATCACTGTCACCTCCCTCACTCTTTTTCTCCTCAAATGAGAAATGCCCTCCAATGTGTGGCCTGCGACTATCAACTGACACATACTTTTAGATTGTGCTGGCTTCCGAGATGTCTGAGAGGCACACCCCTGGAGTTTGTGCCAGACTAATCTCTCCTCCAGAATTTAAAATCATCATCATAAACATATAATATTAAGGACATGAGGTGGGCCACATAGGAAGCCGCATGTCTATTTATATTCCTCTTTTGATAGATTCCTTTTAAACTCTTTGATTATCCTAATTTTATACCCTCTTTGATATACCTTTCATAACTCGTAAATATTATCAGCCGTGCTAGGTGCTATATAGCCATACTTGTGCTGATGCATTGTTAAATCTCAACACAAATAAGTCCATGGCATGATGCTGAAAAATCAGTGTGGTATATAAAATGTACAACTGGCTGAATGAGTCGAATGTCAAAGGGGATATTATGTTGAGAGAATCTTAAAATGTACAACTGGCTGAATGAGTCGAATGTCAAATGGGATATTATGTTGAGAGAATCAGACTTCACCGATCAAAAAGTCACAGAAGTTAAGTCTGAACATGAATATTTCCACATAAATGAGCTGTAGTTAAATAAATTTTTAACTGAACTAAAGTGCACTCATTCCTCTTCCTACTGACACCAATAACTGTGCAAAAAATTTGACAGATGTACCTTATCTCAGCTCACAATCAATGCCCAGAAATATAAGCCATTTTATGACGATAAGCAAATAGTGGGGCCTGCCACGGACAGATTCCAATAGTGGATATATGTTAAATGAGTTGTTGTTTCTACTTTGCTCAGGAGCCCACAGAAATGTGAATTTCAAGCTGTGGGCTCTCAGTTAAAAAGTTAAAAAGACCTTGTTTGTTCTAAAAGCTGGTCATCTAAAAGTTGACTTGCGATAGCTGCATCAGGTGTAAACAAAATATCAATATGTTGAATAATGTATTAAAAAAAGAAACCTTCCATCACATGCCTCCATTGTTATAATCAGCTGAATATTACAAGCACACAACAACAGTTTTACCTAATATCATCAGTAGTAAAAACCTCAGTGACACCCAGCTGGATGCCAGTCTCCAGGGACAGAACCACTTGATATGCTTTGCCAGAGGAGGATCCTTCTTGCTCTTCTACACGCACATCTTTTATATCCTCCAGCTTGGCAGTCACTGATGAACAAAAGGAAAAACTTGATACTCTGAATATACTAGGTACAATTGATTCTTTTCTTTGATACCAAGCTGGAGAGATCCTGATAGCTATTTGACTATCATTCATAAATTTTGATCCCAGGATTCCAAATAAAATCCCTGAAAAATAATTGATTCAAATGTCAAACTTGACAAAATAATTTTTTTGAGTTTTTGCTTTTGTTTTTTTTGTTTTTTTTTTCCCCTAAATATCCATACATCTTATAAACATGTCACTGACTGCATAGAAATGCATCATTCTGGGAATTTGTTTGGTTAGCATAAAGATCAACTGTGAAAATCTATGACCTACCATAGGGAGGTGTGCTGAGTGTGATTAGCTGGCTCATCAAATATTGACACCAATGGAGGCGGATCAGCCTCACTTCAGACACATGTTTGTCCAGTTCACAAATCTGAGAAAAAACATCAGGCATAGCAGCATCTGAGAAAACAAATGCTGTCCAATTGGGTGAAATAAGTCAGGTGTCCAATTTTTCATGCACGGAATTATTCATGTTCAGTGGCAAAGGAAGTGAGTTGTACTTCACTGTGGCATGAAACTTATTTAGCTAAAAACCTTCTATGTTAACATATTCATGTTCAAAGGTAACTCCTGTAACACAAATTAACTCCTGAGATCCCAGGGTCAATCTGAGTGTCTCATGTTCATTGAAGCTCTCTTTAACATCCACTTCATTTCATCTAGTCACGAGCCATATTGATTTAAATCCTCTACATGATCATCACCTCATTTATACGCACTACATACTCACTGAGCACATTCGGTGACAACCTGCTAATAACTTGCTGAAGTGTACTATAAACAATTAGCTATGTTTGCTCTTGATTTTTTTTTTTTTTTTTTTTAAATTTTAATCGCATGCTGCCTTGTCTTATAGCCACAAATAACTGCAGTTGTAGAAAATGAAGGGAAAGTGGGGGAAAGGCAAAGGCCCACCTCATAATTATCTACAATGAAGATGCTCAGCCCAGCAGCACACAGGCCTATCAGCACCTTGAAGAAGAAGCATTCTGTGGATGATTGATTGAACTCTGTTACAGCATATGTCAGTGACATTACACTGCTTAATTCTATAATATAGTTCAACTCTTTCTTTGTATTCAGTCATTTTCATATTGGTTAACTGCTTCCTATAAAGTTTCTACCAGTTAGCTCTTAGATTTTGCAGGTGCCGTAAAGAAAAAAAAAATCCCAAATACTCAGAATCAAGTGTTGAATATATTATATATTCTTTTTAACTTTAATCTAGTATTGTGCCCTCCAAAAAATTTTGATGAAGATAATTTATTTTAAGTATACTGTCATCCATTTTGATATAAAAAAAAATAAATAAAAAATCAATCAGTCATGAAATAGTTATTGCTTGAGACTGATTAATAAATATAGCTGGTCATTAGTTTATTACATTTTGGTACATATATTTTAATTTCCTAAGTTTGTGTTACTATATCTGGCAATGTCAAGAACTTCAAATTATAGCCTTTGATGGACCTAGTTGTAAGACAACATAAAACATGATGTACTTCATAACCCTACAAGATCAAAATCCTGTTCAATTGAAGGAACTCTTCAAAGGACAGAAAAAGATTTGAATTATTTGTACCACGAAGGTTTGAGCTTAAAATCTTAACCCCACTGACTGAGAACTTCTGTTTTTAATCCATTCCCTTTAACATGAGCAATCTCATTTGTACTTGTCCATCAAGGGTATAACATAACATTGTTTCCTGTTTCTACAATTTTTTCCTTCTGGCAAAAGTCAAACATCCTTAGATCTAAATTCTCTCTGTCTTCTCTTGACTTTCAATTGAAAGTAATGAGCTCTTACAAGATGAACCACTATATATAAGATACAGATGTGCCAAACTACTTAGTTTCAATCTACCTTTATCAAATCTCTTTTGACAAGTACATCCTGAAAAAAAAAAAAAAAATTACCTGATCCAAATAGAAATATACCAAGGATGCCAACAAAGAATCCTGAAAAAGAAAGTGAAGTGCTAACGATTTCTTGAATGTTCCCTATCATGTTAACAGACATAATCATAACAACTAAAGAATGTTGCAACATTACATGAATAAATTTCAAGATTTTAAATGTACTTTCTACATTCTCAAAATCAGAAATAGTCCATGCATGGGAAAAAAAAAAAATTAAATATAAATAAATTTTGAAAAAGCAAATTACACATTATGTTACATTCTATATATGCCTTTCAACCTCCTAGTGGAGGTTATCTCGACAGTTCTTTGTTGAGTAAAAAAAAAAATAATTACAAATTTTTTAAAATCCTGTCTTTACTTTGGAAATTTAAAACAAAAGAATCATGTCAACAATGGATTCACTTTTCAGATCCCACAAAAATGTTTGGTGAACTCATGATAGTGAATGATAAGTCCCTGAAACTGCTGGAGCTTTCATCTGGAATGTATTGATCCCGAATAAAGAGTGTGTCTTTGAACAAATATTGACAAATTTTAACTTAAATTTGAGCATACATATATACATGCATTCTTACTATGGCATAGGTATACATGTTCATTTCTTCATATTTTGTCACAGAAAGTAACAATTCAATAATTAATGGTAGCATTAGAGAGGAGAACACTTGGGCTAGCATATTTACCCACAAAGACAGCTTTGGAGAGAAAAGTAGGTTCTCTCAGCAGGTAGAGCTGATCCTTTGTCTGCTTTTGTATACTCATATATCCCATGGCTCTTGCATCAACTGCTCAAGCAACTGCCGCATAAATAACAAATGTGCATGTTTGTCTCAGGTCAAATAACTGAGAGATATTTGTAACATTATTTATAAAATTTCTATCAGAATGCAACTATTTATCACTGATCTCTTGAATACAGTAGCAAAAATATTCATGAGCCAACCTATGATTATATAAACTAAAATTTTAATAAGAAACTTTTTTTGTGATTATGGGAGCAATATAGCTGTTATTGTGATTATGCAGTTGAAGAAGAAGCACAACCCAAAGAGGTGGACCCTCAGGTTATGAACTTAATCCGTTCCAGGACTCTGTTCATAAACTGAATTGTTCATAAGCCAAAACAATGAAATGAGAGAACATACACTTGATCCATTTCAGCCTCAGAAAAACATGGATGGCATTTTTACATTTTAAGTGTTCTGTTTTTTAAAATGAAGAATATACAATGAAATTAAAATGCATATATTCTTAATTAGAGACATTATTTCCTTTTTTATTTCAACCATAATGAGATTGTGCTTCTTATATCTGCTGTCATTAACACTTTTTCCATTCTTCGGTGGCAAAATTGGGGCTAAAATATATGCAATACTAACACATCAAGAAAGAATACAAAATAACACACCACGCTGACACACATGTGTATCTGACAAAGTGCAAATAAGCACATGTTCCACAGAGTTGTGGTAGTGGGTGTGTTCATAGCCCAAGTCATTGTTCGTAAATTGAGGTAAAATTTGTTTGCAAAGCTTGTTCGTAAATAGATTTGTTCGTGAACCAAGCCGTTTGTAACCTGAGGATCCACTGTACCAACATTCATGACTATGTTAATGTTGATAAAGCATTGCACAAAATCAACCAACTTCTGTCTCCTCATAAGTAAGCATTTTCAACAACAAGCTTTCCATTTCTCTGGGGCATAAATATGAATGGAAAGTGCAAACTCAGCCCAGGGATATTCCATCAGTTTTAGAAACATAGGAATTAAAAGCCATATTCTATGTATTTTCACCATAACAATAATTTTATAAAAAGAAAAAAAAGAATGAAAGGAAAAAAAGCACACATACAAAACAAACAAACAAATATGAGACAAAAACTATACAAATGTAATACAAGAAGAGAAAAGGGACATATCTATGACCGAAATGCTGCCATAAGAATTATTTATTGTTCAAAGAATTTGTAAAATTGTTGTTTTTTTATTCTTAGAATATAACTGGCCATGAGGTCATGAAATACATTAGACAAACAAACAAAACCCTGAGATATCTATCTGGGTTTAAAGATTATGTGCAAGACAGTATCAGTATATATTTACAAATAACACTTGACCTACAGACTATGATTATTGTTTCATAATAAGGAATACAGTCTGTTTACATTTTCACAGTCCTGAAGAGCAATACAAAAGGAGGTGGTAATAAGAAATCTCTCAGTCAGATGATATCCATACTAGAGATCTAAAATACAGGCCATCAAATTAATGTCAAAGACATTAATTATATGTGACATAATTTTAAGTAAATTCAACCTTAAGTGATATCCCATTCAATATTTTAGTTCATATGACAACATTTAACTAAGGGCACAGCGTAAATTAACATAATTCTCCTATAATACACAACTGAACATATTCTATTTACTAATGTCTATCTGTCTTTTTATGTTCTCATGTTCGGTAATAACATGTGTGCAATCAGTTCATCCCCGACTGCAAGCAGTGAACGGAATAGACCACAACTGCGCAATTCAACATGTGCACAAATTCCCCAAGGCTTATCTCAACAAAGATTACACAGCCAGTTTGGTCAGCAGCTGGTGAATTATTGATCCAGCCAGATTTGTTGGTAAATATCAGATAGCAACTATATATACTTACAAGTATGCTTAGAGACTGTGAACAATGGAAAGCAGCAACTTTAAAATTTTATCAAATATATCTACGGTTTAAAATTGCCTTTGAAAGCAAACAGATAAGAGCCATTGATGGACACTTTAAACTATGAATGAGTCAAGTACTGAAAACTGAACACTCTGACAAAACTCTGTGATATAACAATGTGAAATTTGTACTAAGGCTTATTTGACTCATTTAGTCCTAGTGGCCATAGTAGAATATTGAAACCACAGACCACCATAAACTTCATCTAACCAAGTAGAAAAACTGGGTAAAGGTACATCATGGCCTCCTATCTTACCAAATTGGAAAATAATTGTGTTTTATGGTTCATATATATATCTATATATCCAAAACAATATGTACTCCACATAACTGGATGTGGATAGTGTCTAAGGGTAGAAAAAAAAAAGAAATAAAACAGAGAGGAAAATTCAAGTATGAAGACAAGCAGCTTCCAAACGTGCTGAATTATAATTTCTTACACTTGATTCTTCTTTGAAATACCTACATGGAGACTCACTAACATCACACTGTGCTTTGAAATCTTCGTAAAACTTGATTTTTGCATCTTGTCTCATTCTCAGAACGGGGGAATCATTGTGACCAGTTCTATTAGTTCCCTTTGTTAGACACAAGGGGTGTTGAAGAAGCAAAGTAAAGATTTTTAAAAAATCATTTCTGCGCCCTTTGCTTGAAACCTTTGTCATGAAGATTTTTTTTTAAAATTATGGTATAAAGAAATTGTTTTCTTCTTATTGTTATAATTATATCAACTTATTTGGTGATTAGTCTTTCAAACGACGATAAGTAATGTGACATTTCCCTTCTTTTCACTGTTTGCTCAACACCCCGAATTTCGACAAAGGGAAATAATAGGGCTGGTCACAATGATCTTCCACCGACTTTTAAATTGATAGCAAACTCACCTGCTGCTAAGGCTCAGGTTACCAAAATGTGGCTGTCCCTATGTAGCAGGAGGAAAATGCAGATCTGTTGCAATTCTCTTGTTTTCTCTGATATTCTTTCACTGATGTAGGCTTGGCACTGGCACAAATATCAAACAACTAGCTCAACTTGGATGATCAAAACGTTGATAGTTCTAGCAAAAATGGAGAAAGCATATGTACACATTTAATGACAGGTTTACATCCTAAAAAGCCTTTCACTTTCAAATGAAATACTACAATTCATCATTACCAAATAAGATCAATATCATTGGAATCTGGGAATCAGTTCCATATAAAAGGACATAAACAGTGTCATTTGTACACTTACTGAAACAATGACCTGATATATATTATATAAAACACAAAAACAATTCACAAACTAGAAAAACCTTCAAGCTTTAATTTCCACTTATCTTACATCTTATAAAGCCTATTTGAAACAATTAAAAAAAAAAATGAATGGACCTGAGCATTTTCTGTGCATATGTATAGCAAGTATTGCTTAAACTGTGTGTCTATTCTCTACCAGTAATTGCACGGGGTTTAAAGTGGTGTTAGGTAGCAACTTTATAATAAACATTCTTGAGCTTACATCCTTTGGGAGATTTCATCATTGCCAGAATACCTGGTGTTTTCATTAATATGTTCTCCCTTAAACTGAGGTCCTTCCAAAATGATGGTGCAAGGGCTAAGGAGACTGCAGTCACACAAATTACATAGAGATGATATATGGCCTACTTTCCACCCTGACAACTTGAATGCCCTCATTTTCAATGGGGAGAAGTGGAAAAGAGGGCAAAGGGATGACCTACTTGCCACACCCCTCCTATTGTGGATAACTTCCCCATTTTATTACAGAATCCTGAAGTAGTTTGTGTTATTAATTATTCCATCTGTCGGAAAAACAAGGAGTTTTTGAGATCCTCTTTTAATTAGGCTCTATAGGACTCCTTTCCACAACAACTAAGATAATTTGTGTCTTCTCTAAAAAATACTTTTCAAAAGTACTAGATTTCTATGCTAAATATTATCCAGACCTGCAATACTGCATCGGAAGAAGCAGGATATGAAGATGCCAACCCCTTGGCTAAATTAAAATTATGTTACTATGACATGAACAAAACTTATTAAATCTTCAGCTCTTTCATTATGTATGTTATCTTTCAAATCAAATTGGCCTAGCTAGGTTTCAAAACTGAAAACAGCACAAAATTTCTCTGACCTTAAAAACAAACGCAAGAACATCTAGAAAAAACTGACACTTTTACTGACATTTTGGGTTCTGTTTGAAATAAATACATATGTTTAAAGAATTCAGTGGACCTTGTATGGCCATCTTAATCCAATATTTTCACTTGAAATAAGAGTTGGAGTAGGGCATATTTATCAACAATGAGACTAAATCAATATCTGTCTATGATGTAGCTTACTATATTCTTTTAAAAATTCATTTTTATTCATTAAAGAACCTTGCTTGGAAATGCTATACACTGTAGATATCTTGGCAAACAAAGATGAACAACATCTGACTTAAGAACGAGAATTAACTACCCAAGCATCTCCCTGATTCTCAGTTACTTTTCGACAAAAAGAAATTTAAAGTGTAGGAAAAGATCACTGTGACTTCAGTATCAAAATAGTTTAATTTCTTCCTTTTTTTCCCCCTTTCACATGCAAAAGGGCCATTTCACGTGTACAGATCTGCTTTCTACTGCCGTATTGAACGAGGTGACCATAACAAATCACAACTCAAGTAGATCTAGATCTAAATAATATTGAATTAGATCACGTCATTCTTTGCCCTGACACCACAAAGAGTAGGCTACTTGTAAACGAATCCATTAGTATGAACAAATGACGTAATGCCTGCCAGAATCAGATCTCTGAATATATGAGTCCATGTCCAAGGTTAGTCGAAATAAAGAATGAACAATGACCGTCACTGATGCACGAACCCTGAACTGCACAATAAGAATCCCATGAATCTCAGACGTAGGCAACAGCTGAGCCAGGCTAGACTGGCCTTGAGAAAGTGGGCTAGATTAGAAGGCTTCGATCACTCTTAGTCTTAGGCCTACTAATGTTCAGATATCATGAATCCTCATCGAAAGTGTACATTACCTTGTAGAATACATTGCCATTGTAAAATTACCTTATTAATGATCAGAATTATACTTTGAAATCCACGTATTTGGTTGGCTCCTTCTCAATTCAATGGCATCTCTCTCTCTCTCTCTCTCTGTGATACTCAGTACCACGAAATCTATGCACAGCGTGCCTATTTATAGAAACTATTCCTTCTCCGTTGTGTTTACAAACATCCGGGTGCCGCTCTTTAGACAAAAGAGTTTAATAATAGATCTTGAGGCGCTTCTTGGGCCCAACCCCAAATTACTCGTCCTGAAAATATCGGTCAGTGTCATCACTATGGGACCTGAAGGTCTTTGATTAGCTTCCAAGCTTCAGCTCGAATACGGCCACTTTTCATTCTTTGTCTTCGCATCGTTTCGAAATCTATGCAGCTTTAACATCGACGGATCGAAGCAATCGTAGGCCATGCCGCCTTATTTCAATGTCTCACGTTTTCCCACAGATCTCTAGTACGTACTTTGATGAGATAGCCAGCAACAGCTCAGGCTGAATGAAGGTGAGAGGCTTAGATATCGTACCATGCTTTGCAGGCGCTGGGTCTACCGTCAAAGTTCGTTTATTATCATCTAATGTAGTTGCTTGTTGTTTGGAGAAAACTGCATGCCCATAGAATTCTTTCAGATTTTATCGTCCAGAATAAACGAGTGTCCTACCCTGTTATTAGTGTTAATGATAGCTGGCCAAACTTCGACATCCATAAGAACAACAAAACGGAGGAGTGGCTTTTATTTTACTTCATATAGAAATCTACAATAACATAAGGGGACTGTCCTCAGTTTCAGAACGACACCCAGCTCCTAATCAAAACAATCAGCAAGGCCTACCTCATGTGACAGTGTATCCATGGCAGATCAATATCACTGGGCACCAATTAATATGTCGCTGTCGCAGGCCCACATATTATTTTGTCTAAAGATAATTTTCCTTGTCTTTGCTGAAAAGTTTCCCAATAACTATCCTTTAACATAAGTAATAACATTGCTATGGTCCCCTTTATGGCATACACAATAAAAAACCCTAGTGTTATATATTAATGTCGGCTGTAGTCTTGTTCTGGACACCGGTACAACAGCAGTGACGAAAAAGAAACTCACTAACGAGGGTCTTGGTGCCTCGCCGTCACAAATTATACAAACTACTCTAACCAGTCAACCATGACTTTGCGCCATGACTGTAATGTATTGTAAGCCATGGTTTCTTTCCGAAAGTCGTCTTAAGAACTTGAATTCTCGTGTTGAACTAAACATGCCACCTCTGTACTTTCTTTTTCTGTGTTTCTTTCTTTCTCTCTCTTTCTTTCTTTTATGCTTTCTGTTTTCCTTGCTCTCTTTGTTGCTTTCTTTATTATTTTCTTATTTTATTATTATTATTATTATTATTTTGGTTTCTCTCTCTCTCTTTTACATGTATTTGCAATGTCCATTGTTAGTTTGTCTTCGTTCTTCGATATTATGAAATACAGCTTTCACTAAAGAATCACCATGTCCTTTTCAAACAAACAGTTACCTTTCTCCTTTTTGAAATTTTTGAAACTATTGTAATATCTTGCCAAAAGGGGCAGTTTAAAGTAATGTCACGATGACTAGGCTTTTCTTCACAGGGACTGGAACCATAGTCGTTATCACAACTGTGCTTATAATTCATTTATGTCAAGAATGATGAAATTAACTCAGTAATGTTAGTTTTCAGTTTTCTCTTTCTCTATCTGTCGACCTACCCACCTGTCTGTCTACCCACCTAAGTGAATACCCTTTAGATCTACCTACCTACACATCTATCCTTCTGCCTACCTGCCAGTCTATCTTAATATTGTGTATGCATGCATGCATATATGTATGTAATCTGTCTTCTTGCTTGCTTGCATGGATGGATGGATGGATGGATGGATGGATGGATGCATGCATGCATGCATGCATACATACATACATACATACATACATGCATGCATGCATGCATGCATACATGTATGTATGTATGTATGTATGTATGTATGTATGTATGTATGTATGTATGTATGTA
>JBCEWB010095780.1:0-12300 GCA_039654565.1 Peronia peronii
TTAGACAGAATTTCTTGAAATGTTTTGATGTGCATTTTATATGCACTTTAAAACGGTTATAAAGAAAACACTTAAAACGAAACCTGTGTTATTAAGAAAGAATCTTTAGGAACGTTTTTTTTTTTTTTCTGTGTAATCATCCGTGAGCGCGTCAAGTACCGCTGCCCGCATTGTGCTGTACTGCCCAACAGTATGACACAATAAAGGTAAGGCCTGAGGCGCAAGCATGCATCTGCCGTCCCCTCTTTCACACCTCACCTGTCGCTCGTGGCCCCGATTGAGTATAATGTACTGTGAAGTGCGAGAGGGTGTCACGTATTACGTGCATGTGTGAGGCTATTACGATTTCATCGTTGTTCATAGTACAGCCACACAACCACGGTATCAGAGGATTCAGCCGAGATAGCCACCCCCAAGGAGGCTGACTCACATACATCGTAAACCGTATCAGAGGATGGTTTGGCCTTTGTCTTTTCAATCATACATTATACACACTTCCACTTACAGACATTCGGTCTGTCAAACTAGTCGTACTTGTCACTGTTTCTTGAAAGTCAGTTTTGCGAAATCGATAGGTATCCTTCAGTTTCATATTGAAAATTGTGGCTTCAAATTGACTATAAAACTATTTTAGATCTAGGTTGGCAATCAATGATGAATTCATCGAAACTAAACATGTTAAAACGTAGGAGAACAGGTTTATCGCTGCAGTTCAAAAGGACACTGATTCGTGAAGTTGATGAAGGTTTGAAAAAGTGGGATATCTGCAGAGAGTATGCCATTACAAAATCCACTTTTAGAAAAAAAAAAAAAAGCAGAAAAATAACAAACAAAACGACATAACAGCTACAAAACACCACATTTTATATTGTATAGTACACCTACAACAAGAACAACAAAAATGAAAATGAAGTGGCCTTAAGACATAAGGTCACGGTGTGGACACTCTTCAATCAGGGAAGGTAATTCGATAATTAAACTTGCATCCCCGTTTCAATTTAGTCTCTTCGGATAAACAAACTAGCAATAGAACGAAATGATTTCCATTCCCCGCAAATTTCGTTTTAACCGTGTTAGAGTTATATAGCTTTTAATATGATCTCCATTTAGGAAAAATAGTAGAATGAGGTCATTCAAAGTTTAGTCAATGGTTATTTGTTAAAAAAATGTAGACAGTTTATATTAAGTAATGTATTCATTGCTGCAGTAATATTTTTTTTTTTTCTGATGGCAGGTCTTTGGTCATTTCTGTCCTGAGTTGTATGAGGTGTTACCCTCTTTGGCCTCAATTTTAGTGGATTTGTTCATTGCAGCTCACAGGCGAGTGAAATAACTCAAATGAGTGAATCTTAAATTAAAATGAATATTAAATTTTGCTAGTGATATATCACTATTGACCTCTTTTCTTTCTTTTGACCTCTTTTCTTTCTTTCCTTTTTTTTTTTCTTTCAATTTGTGTCATCTCATTCATTATAGAGAGCTGGAGAAGGGAGATGAGGAGGTTCCAATATGACAATTACTGAATGTGTATCTCTGGCATGGTTTCATTTCTTTGTAGTGTAGCAAGCATTATTTAACAATGGATCTTTGCAGACATATAATTGTGAAGACTAAGTGACAACTTATAGCTCACATCTATAATAATCAGAGGAATCGACAAAGAAAAAGGATTGACTCTTAAAGGATACTATCTAATATCTCACTTCCTTTTGTACTGAATTTATGTGCCTTTTATCCTATTTCAGTTCAATGATATTCATAATTACTTACTTTATTACTTTCACTATTTCAGAGAATATGACAAAGCTGTGAAACAATCAAAAAAACTGCACAGCTGGCTTCTGTTTGAACTCAATGAAAGGTGTTTGAAAACAGCATTGTTGGAGGTGATGGAGTGTTCAAGTAAGGGGGCCCAAATCCTATTGCCTTTACTCAGGTAAGTTTCAACTTACAAATTTACGTGTGTATAGAAATCAGATCTTTGATATTAAAAACTTCAAGGCAATGTAGAAGACGGCCATACTATTACTATGTCCTTTATTTCAAAATATAATGAAATATTAATGTGTGTGGTCATGTGGTGAGGTGACTGTTCTCTTGGTAGGAATAAGTGTGACCCTCACTTAAAAAACTTCACAATTTCACTGCTGCTCATAAGTTATGTTTTTTTTAAAAAGTCATGAGACAGTATTTACTCATGTATGCATATTCTATATCAACAGTCGCAAACCATGCAAGTCAAAAATTTGGTTCGCGTAATATTTTTGTCTTAAAATACCCCTCAGAAACTGTTTTGCAACATGCCTTTATATGGTGTAAGTTTACGGATGAGGAAACTATTGAAACTATAACTGCATGATGCTATAGGGTTTCCAAGGGATGTTTTAAGACCAAAATATAACGTGACCTAATTTTGGGCTCACATGGTTTGCTACTGTTATCATAGATATAAATTTATTATCATCAAACTTGCATACTTATTGTCAAACTTGTATACACACACATGACTGCATGTAAAGAAAATGTGCATTTCCATGATACATGTTTTTGGGTTTTTTTCTCAGACACCATTTTAATATTGCATAGGACATTGATTTTTTGTTGGATTTCCTTGCATGCAGGAAGTTGCTGTCCAAACCTCCAAAAGATAGATCACATATGGATTACCTCCTTCATTTCATCCTTTTGAAAAGATGGTCATTTGTGTGCTCTGAACTGAATGATGTTCTTCAGGTAGTATTTCTTTTTTTTTTTTCTAAATAATTATCCTTCTTCTTACCAGTACTATGTTTGTTTGGAATTTGAGGAAAAAGAGAAAATTCAAATTCTTCAACCACAAATTGAGCAAATTTTTATTTCGAGTCCTATTAAGGTATGTTGCAATTCATGTACTAATAATTGAAATCTTCACCTCCTGAGAAGAACCTAATCAGCTGACAGTGTGATCTTTTAATGTGAACACATTCATCAAAAATCTTAATCTAATTAAAGCCTAGTATTCATATTTTTAAGTGCTGTTTCCTTCACCAGTGTTTGCTTTGAGCAGTATTATTTGGTATGAAGCTGTAATGCATACTGTCAGACAAATTCTTGTACAGTGTGCTTTTTTTTTTTTTTTTCTTTTTCTTTTTTATTTGTGTTAGGATTACGACCCCAAAGTATTCAGAACAAAAGGAAAGAAATGGCTACATTTGTTCATTATCTGAAAATTTTCATCATAAAAGAGTTCATTATGACAGAGCTTCCTGTTTATGTATTTGAATTTTTAATGTATTCTGTGTACTTTATTTAAAACAAATTTTTTCTTCTGTTTGTTTGAAAAGAATTCACAAATAGTTATTTGATTTGTCATAATTGATTCTATTGTGTCATGGAATTGCTTACAATATTCACAGTCAGGTTTGAATATCAAGGCACCAAAGAACTTTGTGGATTGGTTAAGTCATCACTGGCCAGGAGCAAAAGATTATTTACCTGCAGATAAAAGTTTGAAAGGAAGAAGAGTTAGTGAACTTCTGTTAGATTTTGATCAACAGACAGTGGAGGAATTAATTGATGTAAGTTCCATTACAATCAATATATAGATATTTGAGAAGTGTACAATAATTTCTAACAAGGCGTTTATGATGAGGTTATGTCTTTTATTAGAAGTCCCAACAAGAATAACTTAGTTGTATGACTTTAAACTATGTCAATTGGGTGGGAATCACTGCCTCACAGGATACAGTATATGGGTAAGGATTGTTTTTTTTAAGATATGAATATTAAATATATTTTTAGCTAGAGCTATGTGACTAGTTCTTAACTTTTATTTTTTTTTTAAACAGCGTGCTGTATGAAATAGCTTTCTCTTGATAGCTTGATTGAATGTGGCGAAAAAATTTTGAGTGAACATTTTAGATGTTGAGTGAAAAAAAAAGTCTGAGAGCAGTCGGTTACTGATATCTTGGTTTAACGCTGTGTATTTCAATGTATTTAAAACATGATAGCACAATTGAGAAGCATTACATATTTTTTTTTCATATTATTAAAAGTTGTTCTGTGAAAGAATAGCAAAGACCAACATTGTTTAACCAGCCAGCCATAGCATTGAACTTCCATTGGTTAAGTTGAGGAGAGAGCACTGTGTAAGATAAGAAATATAATTTGTGCACATTTTTAAAGCTTCACAGCTTATCGGTGGTGTCGGGTGCAAATCGGCCAAGTCTATGTAAGCACATTTTACATGGGGAACAAAAAACCGTGCAAGTTTAGGTAAACTGAAGTTGTGGTCAGTGTGACCGTATGAAGATTTTGACAAAATATAATGGATAGTTGGCTTAGCTATTTTTATACATCAAGGGAAATCCCAGTGCGCATGCATTACTGCTATAAAAAAATTTTTGAAAATTTTGGATTTGGCCTGTTTGCGCCCGACACCATCATTATGTGTTTCCTCAGTACTCCAGACTATCTGATTGTTTTGTCCCTCAGTCTCAGTTACACTATATCTGCTATTGACATTTTACCAGTACAGTTACATCTATCTCTAACATCATATACTTTATCTGCAGGTTTTCTCAAAGTGCTTATGGAACACAGAGCCAAATGCCAGCAATGGCATAGTACAATCAGCTGCTGGAAGTAGTCATGGAGGAGAAACAATCCAGAAAGATTTGTTCATTATAGACAAGAAGGGTACCAAAACGGTAAGTTCTGCACTTTGAAGAAACTCTTTAAGTGATTGCATCTGCTTACATTTTCTAATCCTCCTTTTTACCAGACACCAACTGCCATTATAGTTCTGCAAGCAGCCCTCTTGTGTGAACCATATCATTGGTCATTAACCTTTAAAGTACATGTATTAGCACGCCTTGCCCACTGCGCCCTGCCCATGATAAGTCCACTATATCGTGCGCTAACTGAGTCGGCCTTCCAGTGATCACTTGTTACAGCTGGGGTAGGCCACCAGCGATGCAACATTTTGTAACCTAACAAACAGTGCTGTCTGTATGCACAAAAATTGTTCACAGCATTAAAACTATTAAGATTTTATTATGGTGTTCACATTGTTTGACTTTGTATTGCTGTATTGAAAATTGTAAACATTACCCAAAATAAACAAAAATGCAACAAAAACATATTTGATTTTATTTATTACAATACTGTTCTTTAAAGAGGAAAGAAGCACACAAACGAATGAACTGATATCCCTGATTTTCTACATTGGAATCTGCAAATAACTGATCATAAGCTTTGTCCAGAAGTACTTTGTTTACTACTTGGGCCTGCCATTGCACAAACAAGCAAAACTGCGACTACATGCAGGAAACAGGCTTGTTGTATACCAAATTAATTAAGAGAACCTCACAATTTTGTTGATCAGATCTATTTTTATCTCTGATGGTCACCTTCTCCTTATCAGTGCAGGTCTAGGTAAGTCAGCATATGATAGCATGTGCACAGCATTGGCGGACTGGCGGAACACTGAAATAGCATCACACATGACCTAGAGCTACAACACTCGATTTTGTGTGCTGAGTATATTGAGCATTAGAGTGATAATTAATTCATCTGAAGCTTTCATTTTAGGCCTGAGGTTATAACATAAAAGGTTTAGTGTTCCCAGTTAAGATTGAGTTCATATTCAGGTAAATTTATTGTGGCTTATTTTTACCATTTTATGATTTATGACATCTGTACTATTTCAGCTTTCTTCCTCCAACGATGAAAATTTGGCATGTGATCGACTTTTGACTTTTTTCTTTTTTTTTTCTTTTGTCTTTTTCATCCACAGAAAGAGCCTGTCCACACATCTCCTGCAAAGAAGAAAAGGAAAAAAATAGGTTCTGGTGGAGAAGACAATGAAGTTGCATTAGAATCTGTACCAGAAGATATGGAGACTGACACTAATGCTAAAGATCTTATAGGCAGCTCAGACATATTTATGATACCTGGACTGCTAAGTGACAGTGTCACAGTAGGTTCCAGTAAGAAGAAAAAGCAGATGGAGAAAGTCACCAGCCAAGACAAATTTCCTGTGAAAAGTCAAGTTGGTAAGAAAGGGAAAATAAAAACTGTTGAAGGAAAAATGTCAGAAGATGAAGAAGAGATGGATGTAGAACTCGAAGAAGAGGGCGAGGAAAGGAATTCCGATAAGTCAGATGATGATGATGAAATTCTCTCATCAGGGAATCATGAAAATGAAGATGAGGCATCTACAAGAATCGCCATGAGCAGTGACAAGAATCCAGAGAAAAACGACAGTTCCGAAAGTTCTAATGTTTTAGGTTTTTCTATTGATAGATTGTCACAGGTTCCTGCTGAAAAGAAATCTAGTCAGGCACTGTTTAGTAGCGGTAAAGATCCTGTAACTACTTATTTTTTAAGTAAATCTTTAAAACCAGTAAAGACAATTAAATTAAATTCCAATGAAAAGCCAGAGGCTGAGAATGAAATTGAAATTATCGATGGGATGGAGATACAGATTTTCAGGGCTGATGATGATGATGATATACCTAAAGCAGTAGATGATAGCAGAAAGAACACAAGAACATCTCCGGTAAAACAGCTGAAAAAAACAGAACACAGTAGGTCCAGAAACAGTGAGGAGACTAAGAATAAGGAAATGCTTGAGAACACATCTGGAAACAATTCTGAGCCAGATACGGCAAATTCTTCACAAGTCATTGCAGTTTCCAGTGATGAATATGATCAAGATGAGATAAGTGTCTCAGATTCTTCTTCGTCAGCATCTGTTGTTGTTACCAAGATATCAGCTAGGAAAAAGACAGTCAACACAAGTTTGCCAGTCACTGTAAATGAAAAGACAGTGATGAATGAGCCATTAGCAACTTTACAAAGACAGACAAGACTGAGAACCAGTAGTGAGTCATCAATACAAAGACTATCATCTGTCGGCAAAGTTGATGCTAAGAAATTGTCCACAGAGCATTCAAAGGGTGAAAGTATAATTGAAGCACAAATTGGCCAGAAAATATCTGCAGTTAGAAAAATGATGGATTGTGAAAATGACCAGGCAGCAAATAGAAAGAATTTGGACAGAATATCTCACACTACAACCCGACTCCGGACCCGATCAGAAAGCAATGTGGATTCCTCACAATCAGAAATAATACCACTTCCCCGTGTAGCAAGTCAGTCTTCTATGAAGTCAAAACAGCAGTCAGGAGGAGCTGGTGTACTGAAAGGCTGGCTAAGAACACCACCTGCAAATGTTGAAAAGTCATCTACATCATCGAGAATGTTGGCAAGTAAAGCAAAGAAACTTTCAGAAAGCCCAAAGCACAGTAATCATAAGGAAGACTCTATCAAATCTGAGGATAAATTTAGCTCACTGAGAGGTCGAAAGACATCAGAAACAGGAAGAATTGACTCTGGTTTAGATAGCACAAATCAGTCTCCACTCCAAAGAAAGAAGACTCTTACTACCTCCAGTCCAGTGAAAATGGCCAATAGCAGTATAGAGAAAGATGAACATAAAACATCTAAATCTCCCAAAACACCCAATATTTCATTAGCCCAAAGAACTTCAGCATCCAGCCCAAGAAAGTTGAAGTCAGACTATTCTGCAGTAATCAAGAAACAAAGTGAAGCAACACTAGATACCAGTGACAGGGATGAAAATGAATCGGAATCTAACAAGCATGTCAGGTCATCAACGCAATCTTCAGAAAAATCACCTCCCAAGACCAAAAGGCGCTACTTTCTGAGAACCAACTGTGGCCACCGTTCACCCACTTCAGATATGATCTGTCCAACTTGTACTCCAAAAGAAACAGTGACAAGCTCTGAAGAAAAGGTAGATTTAGTTAGTTATGTGCCTATCTACGGTGAAACTTGACATTTAATGATACTGGAAACAACAAGAACTTGAGAATAATGACCAAATTTCAGATCCACCTTTTTTCTTGCTATAAAAGAAACACTACTTGAATAACGACAACTGAAAATCAATACAGTGCACACCACTTATATCGACATCGCTTATAAAGACATTTCTCTTTTATCAACATGATTTACTAAGAATGGATTTTTTTCCTCTTTATTTGTTAGTAAATAGATTCCTCTGTATCAATATCCTCTCCTTTTGACTTCTCTTATATCGACATGTTGATCAAACTTGCTAAGCGATGCGGGCCTTATTTTTGTGCACAAGAAATCGCCTCGTCCCTTCCCGCTCGCTCGAATTAGAAGTAGAGGCGTGCCCTTTGTGTGTCACAGTTTCATACGCTGGGTAAGGAAAGAAGTGGAGTGGTGGACACAATAGACTAATGAAACCACATTGTAACCCTGTAACTCCGCTGAAAGGGAAACACAGAGGTTTGTGTCTAGTTTGGACTACAGTCAGGAAGTGGGGGGAGAGGGGTCATCATGTGTGTGTTTACAAATGACGCGTTTATGCATTCACCCATGCGCTGTCTAGATCTAGTCTGACTTGTGCAGCGAACTGGTCTCGTATTTCATACGACCATTAGGAATCACTTATAATAGTAGACGGGCACAGCTAAACATAACTGACAAGTGCAAAAGCCAAGATGGTCCTTTAAAGGGCCAAACAATCAGAACAAAAAGCTTTAAAAGATAAAAGAATGGGTGCTGATTTTGTTGGGTTTTTTTTTACCAAGGGCAATAACTATCAATATTTCAATCGTGGCATGGTTGCTTTCCCTTACATGAAAATACAGCATTATTAGTATTGCTTGCTACTAACCCACCTTTGCAACGAAAGAACACCATCTTAAAGAGGTTTCTCCTATATCGACTTTCTCTTATATTAACACAGAATGTCTGGACCCTTACATGTCGATATATCTGATATGCACTGTACATCAGTAGTAGCGAGAATTTCTGCATGGACACTGCTGATTTTGGTAGCCTTCGGCCATGTACAACTGCCCATCTTGTTACAGGTCTCACTTGCAGCATACTTTCTTTGTTAACCTACAGGGTAACAATATACTGTTTCTTTGCCTAGCTGATGGTAGTATTGTTAGTGTTAATATAGTAGACCTACTGACCGCATGTGCAGAACCTGCTACACATTATGTACACATGTCCTGTGTCAGTGTTTGTGCAGACAGTGCGTTCTCATTCCTTAAGCATTCTCTTGTTGCACACTTCCTTTGTTAGCCTGCACTACAATAATACAACATTATGTTGCCACATAACAGTAAATGTTGCGAGTACCATAGGCTAGCTGACCATGAGCGCAGGATGCAATACATGATGTATGGTACATATATTACACCGGGGCAGTGTATATATATATGTATATATATACATAAACTAAACCTTTATTTCTCACTACACTGGAATAACGAAACGGGACTAACGAGATTTTTGTCAGAATGCGTATTGTCATTATTTGCAAGTTTCACTGTACATCCCAAATACAGATCCAGTTTTTTTTGTTTGTTTTTTGATTTTTTTTTTTTGTTTTTTTTTGTCTTTGTTAGCTATCTTAATTAAAGTTAAAGGTATCACTATCAGTGAAAAATAATGATTGTGAGTAATAATAATAGCAATAATAATAGCAGAGGATGATGTGGTTCTCACTGCTGCATGAAGTGAAAAAAAAATTGATATATTGGCATGAAAGCTCTTGATCTCACACCATTTCAGATATCTGTGCATGATGTCTATTCAAATGGTTCATTAAATGATAATTATCAATGAATTACAAAATAGTCGAACTGAACGCTTTCTGGATATGTTGGGAACTATGCACATTGTGGGTTTAACATTACTATATGTGTTGATCTATAGATTCACTACATGTATTTATTTGTGTGTTGTCTAGTGAGTTCTCATGCAGCAATGAGGATTTCAACAAATTAATTTGATTTATTGGGGGGGGGGGGGCGAGGGGGGGAGAGATCTTAGTAGTAAGTGGTCTTTCAGTTAAATTGCAATATGTAAAGTATCATTACACATGAAACAAATATCAGTTGTCTCCCACATAATAATATCACTGCATTTTGTACTATCATTTTATTTGAACAAAATATCTTTGGTATGTCTTTTTTCAGTGTCTTATTGTGACATCATGTATTCTTGTAGAAATCTGCTCTGAATTTTGTGTTTCATCTTTAAACTTCAAACCACATGCATTTATTGTACATTCTTTCTCTTTTCAGAATAGTCCAGGGGAAGTCAATACGAAAACACCAACCAGGTCAAAGACAAGGTTTGTTTGTACTATTTTTTGTTGTGTCAGCTAATTACAAAACAGGAAAAGAAAAATTTGCTCAGTAAATGACCAAAATGATAAACAAAAATTAATAAATGTTGCATTATTTAGTACTTTGTTTACAACTTAACACATCATGAATGTGGATAGGATTCCTGTGTGCATTTCTAATTTTCAGTTATTCAGCGTACATTCTGTGCGGGAACTGTTTTTTTTAAACCACTTCATTTAATGAGATATTTTGAGGTCAGTCATATGGCAGAATAAATGTTATAGTGATGCTGATTTGTTTACATATAATTATATACATGACAGGTATTATGAGCTTTCATTTTCATACATGATCACACCATGTAAAGAAACCCACCTGTGAGCAAAATCCTTTGGCCACATGGCCGGCATCAAAATATTTCATTACATGTCATTTTAGGCAGCACAGGAGGAAGCTCTTGTTTTTTTTTTTTTAACACACAGTTGTACATTTAAAAGTTAATTTGCATTGTAATACAGACCAAACTTCTGGATAACGACACCCCTGAATAACGACAACCCCTGGATAGCGACATTGATCTCTGGTCCCGATTGTTTTGCTATATATTATTAGTAATAAAAACCCCAAAACAGCGACATACATTTTAGTGAAACCCCTGTTTAGCGACATCGATATAGCGATAATCGGCAGTTGACACCCATGCCCTATACAAAAATTCCAGCCAAATAGGCAACTACAGAGGGAAAATGGCGTTCGAGCACTGTTTACGATCAAAACAATGAAAATACGCATCGGAGAGTGAAAGCATATCTGGTAAACCCTTTGTCAACAGGAAAAATAGACATTCTAATATGGTTGGGACGTGTCTTATCACAGGTACTGGTCCGCCCATCGCATTGTTCTATTCACGTAAGTCTCACTATGCCCCCTTTTTCCGCCATCTTGAAAACTTCGGAATAACGACACCCCTGGATAACGACATAATTTTCCGGTCCCGGGCAATGTCGTTATCCTGAAGTTTGACTGAACATGTAGAACATTTTATGGGATTTTTATTCTTCTCTTTTCATTACTTTCAGAAAAATTGTGCCATCCAGCTCCTCCGGAGGCAGTTCTAAGTCTCCTAAAAATGAAAGTAAGTGTCTACCTGTAACAATTTAGTGTTGGGAAATAGCTAGATTTGCGTTACTCCCGAAGCAATATTGGTTTTTTTTGCTATCTTGTAAATGTACACATATAACACTAATACTGACAGCTCAAGCAAGCTCTGTACAATTTATTTAAATGTGAATCACAAGTTTTGGAAACATGGTGCTTTGATTTTTTTTTACTTTGAAGAGTGCCAGTACATATGCTTATACAGTCGAGTCCGCTTAAATCAAATTTGCAGGGACCAACCTAATGGGTTCGATTAAAGAGAGTTCGTCTTCCAGTTTTAACAAGGGGGGGGGGGGGGGAATTCTTGAATGACTAATGAGGCACTATTTTAATTATTTTATTATAGGAGTCTTTCTCTTTATACAGAAATCACGCTATGGTTCCCGAACTTTGTGTTTATCTTAAATTCGAGCCCTCTCATATAATAATTGGATTGCTAGCCCTAATAAGGGCTGCGCTGAAAGCAAAAGTAATGTAAAGAAAAGCAGAGGTAGAATGGTGTTAGTTTTAGCCCTGAAAAGATCTGTTGATAAGCAGGTTTAGCCCTGAAAAGGACTGTTAATGCTTTAGTCCTGAAAAGAACAGTTGAATAAGTTTTACCCCTGACAAAGGCTGTTAATAAAGTTTTAACTATGAAAACAGTTAAAGGAAGTCGTCACATAGTCTGTGAGGATGTCTATATAAGTAAGCGAGTAAACCGCAAGCGAAAAAAAAAAAAATTAGCAGATGTAGAATTTAGCCTATCCCGTCATGGTGCAAGAACCAACATCATAAGATCAGCGCAGTGCTCTATTTAAGTGTAACCAGCACATTTTGTAATACATGTAACATGTGTAGTACATTTATGTTATACCTGTACTATGGGCTCTGTCAGGATGCTTGATTATCGATTGATTGCTCAGCAGCGCTGACCCCAGTGCTCTGTTCATTCTTTCTTTGGGGGGGGGGGGGGGGGGGG
>JBCEWB010095791.1:0-12300 GCA_039654565.1 Peronia peronii
CCATGATTCGTTGAGTATTTAGAATTTTGTTTCATGTTACAAAATTCTTAAAAGAGGGACATATGTAACGAATCATGGTAGTGCACGCGGGGTATATGGGAGTGTGTTGTGAGCGATGTTCAGTTGATCGTAATTGTGTGCTAGGCTTATGCAAGTGTGCGCCGTGCAGCAAAGGTCGCGATTAATCGAGAAGGACCCAGCGGGTGCATGAAGTAGATCATGTGTACTAGTACATTCGACATCGTTCTACAGGGAGAATGTTCCACGTCGAGCTAGTATATATATGAGGGCTTGGCCGGAGAGCGAGAGGAGAGGACAAGTGTACTGCTGTGAGAGAACTGGAATGCAGTGAGAGCTGTGTGCATCGGAGCTAAACAGCTGCCCTGAAGTTTGTATTGATATCAAGCACCTGTAATAAATTCTCCATCATTTCGATGTGAGAATTCCTGTTGTCATTTCTCCATCATTGTGTGTGTCTCATCCGCATTCACGACTGATCGCCACCTTTAACGTCACGTCTAAGACCAATTCAACATCCAGAGAAAGTTCGTGACACAGTAATTCTAGTATTTTTAATCATTCGAAATCTTTCCCTTCATTTCTATGTAAATGAATTATGTATCATAAAGAAACCCACTCACATGCACAATACATACCCACACACATTTTGACATAGACTGTCCACACTTTCAACAACAAGCGTATATTCTGCTATTTCTAAAACAGACATTTTATACTCTACTTGTTTTATTCATGCAACTTTCAGTTTCCCAAACTGACCAACTGAAGAACATATGTACATGTATCATGAAATTATTGAGATGTTATCACAATGGAAATTGTATCAGTCTGTTTCAACTGCCATTTGCATGAATATGTTAAGATTTTGACTGATTTTTTAAAATTTTAATTTTATTTTTATTGTTGTTGTTGCCTTTCTGGATTTATATAATCTTTTATTGACGTACCGTACACATCATTGATCATTTTAAAGTACATGTACAAGGTTCTTCTTGGGTTGCCATTCATTCAGTGCTCTCTGTGACTGTGGAGATTACACTGTTGCTCTTTTTCTCCATATATATATATGAACGGTTCTTCTGTGTCTTATTCAGCTCATGATAAATACATGTTCATTGTGAATGTAATCATGAATACATATATAATATTATACAAGTACATGTATTCGTATTCATAATATTCTCTTGCTGATCTGCATTCATTTTATGATCTGAATGTTAATTTTCTCCCTTCATTTTGAAATTTAAAAGGAAGCAGGATAAGAATAATATGATTAAATTGATCAAATGACTTGCATCGAATTATAGCCTTTCATTGAGTGAGTTCCCAAATATATCTTCCTTTTGTGGACTTTTGATGACGATGAAGGAAAAAAAATGATTATGTAAACTGGACAACACACAGTAATTGACTAGTTATCTGGACATTAAAGTTGTTCATTACTAATCTTGCTACATCGTCATTTTGTCTATATCTGTTTTGTTTGCTTTGATCATTTACAGTTGTACAGAGATGTTCGCCAGGTTAAGAAAGGTATGCCCTATCAGAATCACACCACATATATATGTACCTGTTTTATTTGGTAGATTTTAAGTCTAAAAAGGACACTACATGAATCAGGTCAGGTTCTGTAAATTCCATATTTTCGCAGAGGAGTCACGTCCGTGGAACATGGGGGCATTCATCCTTCGGGGTATGCATCAATGTGAACACAGGGCTATGACATTTACTTTTAGCTACAGCATTTCCAGATCTTACCACAGTGTTATCAGAACCCAGGTAAAGCCACATGATAGACACATTGCATACAGACAACATAGCATTTCTATGAGGACAGAGGTTGAAATGTCTAAGTCACTAAGTGCACACAAAAATAACTCCACAGTTGTGGAAGTTTCTCGTCTTTTTTTTTTTTGGTAATGAAACAATTTTTGTTTTTTAAAAATCTCATTTACTGGATTTTTTCTCCGTACATGGCAAATCATTAACTTAATGGGGAGGGGCAGGTCCTGAAATCAAGATTTTGGCTGAAAATGTCAAATTTCCGATTATTTTTTTTTCTTCAAGCTAAACCATTTTGTTTCAAGATTTTACTGTTTATATGGTCAAAACTAGCCTATTTCATGTGTAAACTGAGCTTTTCCTACAAAGGAGGGTGTCTAAAATATCATTCAAATTCGCTGCTTCTGACAGTCAATTTCAACTGAAGCTATGGTCTTTACACTAAGTTTGAAAGTATTTGTCAGGAGAAAACGCCAGGCAAGAGAAGGAGGCTGAAGAGCGAGGTCCAGTCTATCAAACTGGAATGTTTTGAGGTAAAAGGAACACATTATATCACAAGGAACTGGTTGAAAAACTTTGTCAAAACTTTAGACGCGATTGTCTTGAAACCTACTTTTTGAGCACACTTTTCCCTGAGTTTTTTTTTATTTATCAACAGATTTACTTGAAATTTGGCATGAATCTTCCTGCATATGTGTAAAATAATAACAAGTATCAGATTTGCAATATTTTGTTTACTTTTTGAGAAAAATGGTATCGAAGTGCCAGAAAAATGAGAAAAAGTATCATATTGCCATGTACAAACTTAAAAAATTTGTAGAAGAAAAACTATGGCAAATTTGGAAAAACTGATACTTAGCGCCATTGAATAATACATGTGAGAAAAATTTGAAACGATTTAAATGAAAAATATGAAAGCCTTAGGCTTTTGAAATTAGCAGTTGTTGGAGCCAGAAATCCAATAAGGTGGGGCTTCCATGGCAACCAACCATCCAAATGTTTTTTTGACACTTTCCCATCTCTAATTTGGACATGCTGAATTTAAATATGATGCTTACAAAAGCCTAAATTGAGTACTTCAGAAAATCACTCTCAGGACCCGCCCCTCCCCTTAATTTTATTCTATAAAAGCTGTCAAATTATAATCATTTTATGTAGTCATTTCAGATCTCAAACAGAATTTTTTAAAGAGAGAATCTTATTAATTTCATGGGTATCCCGCTGGTAATTCCTAACATGAAAAATATCAATCGAGCAACAAAAAGATTACATGAAGAAGAGAACTAAAATTTGAAACACTTATCATCTAATTAACATATCTAAGTAATAATCACTAAGTATAATATATAGATATAATATATATGGTATGTCCATCAGCAATTCTGACCAGGCCAATGGTGCAGCAAATTATGTCTTGTGTCGTTTTATGATTTTGATCCAGACTTCCTCTTCTGGGCGGGTTATGAAACCATAAACTGGTTTTACAACTTGGTTGGGCCAAAGGGTGAACTTCCATCTGAAGTAAATGAATGAAGCATTTTACAGGCTTTGTACAGAACTCATAAAACGCTAAAGTTTTTCCATGATTATGATTTTATTTTCATTTTAGGGAAAAACCTTGAACTAAATTAAACAATAAATGGTGTGTCTCTGCTTCTGTCAGTCCAGTCACAGAATATAAAACCATTATTATATCTTTTTGTATCTATTCTGATGTTCAATACTGTATGTCTAGACTGATGTTGAAATTTATGTAAGCTTATACAGATAGATTGAAACATCACCTACTTGCCGCTATACACAATATTTTGTCCGCCCATCAGATTGTTGTTATCATTTATTTATTTTTCATTTAAATTAGATATTTCTAACAAAATAATTGGTCTGGTCTTAATTTGACAAAGAAAAAAAATGTATTAATTTCAGTCATATAAAAAATTCATAAAAGAAAAGAACAACTATCAATGAAACTTCACTTTGCTCCTGTCACGTTTTAGATATTAGTACAAATGGCATGCAAAGTCTGGAACGATTTCGTGCGGTAGTAACAGAGAAGATGGGTTTTGACAAACGGCAAAATCCACAACAGCAGCCGGTTTCAAGGCAATCAGACATGCTAGCAAGTTTTCCAGGACATATTCTGAATCAGACAGACATACCCTTTACACATGAACATAGTAAAACGACCTAAAGTCAAAGGCACACAAATGGTTTCAGGTGCCATTTAGATTTGGTAAACTATGGTAGAGAACTCAAGGCCTACGAGGGAGATTTTTTTAAGTATAGGTCAAACTGATACCGCTCTGCGACTCAAAATTTATGGCAAGTGTGCAAACTTTGATGTTGGTATTTTGGTTGATTAAACTAGACGTTACTCAGAAAAAATGAGTTCGTTGTTTTGGATGCTTTGCGAATGAATCGGAAGAACAATAACATAATGTGTCATTCTATCAAACATACAATTTGCATCAAACAGCTTCGCTAATTTACTTTTCACTTATCATCACCTTTTTAGAAAATGTCAAACATAAATAGCTTTTTTCGAGATTATGCAAGCAGAACACAGTCTATATGCAACAATTTTGTGTTCAAAATTTTAGATGGATACATTCAACAGTTTTCGAGTTCGAGCCTTTAATGTGTTTTGTTGCAAATCCATAGTATAGATGAATCCGACTTGTCAACATGTACAAAACACCAGATCTTCTCAATCACAATGTTAGGTAAGTTACTGCATCTGTCTTTTTTTCCCCCTCATAACTGGTATTGTTGCAATAATTAACTGTACAGTAAGGACCCACAATGTTTCAATGAACTTTTTTGATCGCCAGCCAAATTACTTCCCTTTCCCAAATACAATACAACATGCATTGTGAAGGAGAGAAAAAATCACTTTTTCTCTTGTTATTTAACCACGAGTAATGAAATTCTAAAAAAATGCACCAAGTGATGAAAATGTTTTTTTTTTCCTCAAACATATTTTTTTCATAATTATTTGCTTCAGATATTTAAAGAAAGGGAGCAAAAGTGAGTTTTGACTTCTATATAATGCTTGTCATATACCCCTTGTACTTGGCAAAAAGAAGTAATTTAGCTGGTTGGAAAAAAAATGGTTCATTACTCATTGTTTACAACACAAAATGTTCCCCAAATTAAAAAAGAAGTCATGTCCCCCTTGTCCCGTGACAATTCATTATGTTTAATAAACAAGAAATTAGCTTTTGAGATTCAGAATCAGTCCATTATTAATTAATGCCAACCTTCTAATCAGAGAAGCAAGTATGACGAATGCTTCCACGTAAGAAAATTTATTCGCCGGACAGATCCGTTTGCCAGCAAAACCAAATGGAACAAAGGCATAGTTATGTCGCTTTTTGCTCTCTTCAGGATCAAAGCGATCTGGATCAAATCTGAAACATCACCACTGAAGAATTGTTTGATATGTTACAAAAATTACACAATATAATTAGTCTACATCATCATAAAGCCATTCATATTGATTGCCTGAACATGCCACAGTCAGATGTATTTCATTTTTGTATGCCTTTCGAACAACGGAAACTGCAAAAAAACAACAACAAAAATGCATATACTTGGGAATCTGAAAACATTAGCATGTAATGTTATTTACCATCTACAATCATCTGACATATTCTATTCATTTAGACATGGGCATTTGTTATAGTTAAGGAATGAATGAGAACATTATAGCAATTCATTTCCGTTATTGGCAATATGCATATCAAGCTGCAATTGTCTCTCTTGAGTGTTCCTTGTCCAGATGTTATTTAAAATATTTTAGTATACTGTGTATATAGTGTGTCTGTGTGCGCTACTTATTATCATGTCCCATTAATTCTAGAGAATTTAGATAGTTTGTTTAATCCTATCTTACACCTATCATTATGTGAAGAATATGGTTTGATCAAGTAACAAGATGGAATGTATTATCATAACTTACTTGGCTGCTGAAGGCCAAATAGATTCGTCCTGAAACACAACGCCCAATGCTTGAATAATCGGGGTCTGAATGAGATTAGTCAAAAGACATGGCAGTCACAACAAATAGTCGTACCATAGAGAATTTTTTTAAAAATCAGCCTGATTCCTTCTCTTTGCTAGAGACACAAGGATTGTTGAACAAGCTTATTAATGAGAGAGAAGTCAATCATGTATTGGCCATGGCTAGCCGGACTTAAGCCCATATAGTCTCCAAGTCTAGCCAGACTTATTCAGTCCGTGTGATTATCATGTAGCCGTGAAGTTTTGGGAGGGGGTGGGAGGCATGTCCATGCAGCTTTAAACACTTTTAGCTAAAAATATGCTAATCAGTAAATGATGGTTAAGTTTTATCATCAAGCTCGATGATATTTTTTTTCTTAATATTTGAAACACTGGATGAAGTCTAGATTTAGATCCAGATTACTCCATTCTACATGACAGTACATCTTCTTCAACTACCCCTTCAAAAAACAAAACAAAACACAAATAGACAAAAAAGACAGTAAATACAAACGTTCTGTCAAGAAGACACAAACACATATACGTTACAAGGAACAGAAAAGAAAGTACATGTATACAGATGTGAACGTGTTGGACTGGAGATGAATCCTTCACTCTCAGTGGATGACAAATGCAAAATCTAGCAAAGGCATTTCCTTCAATTAATCCCTCAAAATTGTACATATATAAACACAAAAACTATGTCAAACACACACACATTTAAATTTTATTACCAAAAAAAAGAAATTACATGGCTGAGATTTGAACCCAGATACAGCAGAATAACAGTCTGGTCACTTATCCATTAGGCCACGGATGACTGTTACCTTGTGGTAAAATTCACATTATAATACTATAATAAAAAACGACAGGTGTTGTCAATAAGTCCGGCTAGCCACTTCGTTATGTATTTTTTGCTAAAAAAACATAAGTCATAAAAAATCCTGAACAATTCATGGTGTAAAACAAAATGCTTTCTTCTTTTGTAATAAATTGTCAACTTTTTTTCAGTGTCTAGCATGGCTAATCAACAGAAGACAAATGATTTTCAACTTCTTTACAATCCAATCAATGCTTATTCTTCAGTCCTTGGAAAGTAATTGAGCTGGTGAAAGACAGTCTCTATTGCCTTGGACACATTCATGTATTGATGTGATTAAATGAGAAAAAAGTCACAATTTCTTAAAGATGACAGAACAAAACTGATATCCTTCGTTCTATACACGTCTTTCAACCTCCTGGTGGAGGTTATCTCGAACTGATATCCTGTTGTGCATAAAGGCCAGACCAGTTGGAGTATGCATGATTATAGTAATATTAAACAGCAAATTCCTCACAAAATGCTTTGTATATTTTATCACTTCAGAGCTAAATATACATGTATTTAGTGAGGATAAATCATGATGTCATTTGCAGACAATTAAATTTTTGAAAAGTTTGCCTTATTTTAAACTCAGTTGTTCTGTTGACCTTCATTTAACCACTTCACTGCTATCGATAATACCAGTTAACATCAAAAAATTGGTCTCTTTTGTGCGGGAAAATATACATGGTGCATCCACGGTCAACCCACCATCAACCACCCCATTTTTCCTCTTTGATCTGATGTTCTGACTATTCACCAGTGTTTCCCATGTATACATAGAATCATTTGATTGACAGATCATGGCCTAGCAATGAGAGCCCAAATCAAGAGCAGAATCTGCATGTTCATGCAACATTTGTAACAAACATTGATTGGACAAAGGCAATGCTTGTGACTGAATGTGAGAGAATAGATAGTGGGCGTCAGAAGGCTCACTGACAGTGGCGGGCATGAGTGCGGGCCGGGGCTAGCAGTGACAGAGTAAGGGAGACTGACTAGTCCGCTGATGCTTAGCACAGACTGGCAAAATTGGAGTAGCAGTGAGGCAGTTAAATCAACCCAACTAAAAAAATAGATAAAAAGAATGGATGGCTGAAGGATGTTGGTTAAGACTTTGATTCAAATTGAAGTAACTTTATAACGCAGAGTTTAGACGCGCCTTTCAAATGTAATTCACTGAGCATAGAGTTTGAGGTTTGTCATGAAGTCTATCAAGTCTTACAATTTTTCTTAATCAAAGTTTGTATTGGGATCCACAGATTGACTGTTAAAAAGTTAATGGTAATTTTTTTTTTTTTTTTTTTTTGTATCTGTCAGATTACATAATCCTATAGTATCAGTAAATGCCAGATTACATAGCCCTGTTGATGTAAATAACTGTCAGATTACATAACCCTATAGGTGCTGGTAATTGTCAAATTATATAACCATGTAGTGTCAATAACCATCAGATAACACAGCCTTGTTGATCTCAATAAATTTCAGATAACATAACCCTACAGATTACATAACCATGTTGTGTCAGTAATCACATATGTCAGATTACATAGCTTTCTTGATGTCAATAGCTGTCAGCTAACATAACCCTGTAGGTATCATTAACTGTCAGATAACATAACCCTGTACATGTCAGTAACTGTCAGATTACATAATCATGTATTGTAACTGTCAGCTTTCATAACCCTGTTTATGTCAATCACTGTTATCAGATTACTTAGCTCTGCTGGTGTCAGGAACTGTCAGATTACATAACCATTTAGATGTCAGTAGATACCGCTGGAGTCTCAAGGCAGACAAAAAGAAACTTATACAATTTTGAAAAATGACAAGTTTGATAAATTGTTCGAACCAACATGACTTTTTTGTACAAATATAAACACCCACTGTTGAAACAAATCGGTCTCTTGACAGTTCTCGGGTTAAAAAACGACCTATTAATCATGTTTAAAACTTACATTCTTGGGAACTGTGTAGCCCCCCAGCTGTGAATCAACAGTAGGCTTTCGTCCAGCATAGGGCGCAACAACAGCACATCTGAGTGTCTCATAAAAAACTTGTTGCATGTATCTGAAAGACAAACATGTCAGTACGGGTTCTGTACAAAGTAGGCAACATAGAGATTGGTGTTGACAATGGAAAATCATGACTGAAGTTATTTGTTTGTTATTAAATATTATTATTATTGTTATTACTATTATTATTATTGCTATTTTCATAACTATTAATATTGGTACTATTCCATCGTTCACTCTCAGCATGTTTCCTGAAGAGTCATAAATAGTGCCCTCCTTTGCCACCATTGGGCAGAACTCCGGTCTAAAATTTGGTTCACCAGTTAAGAAGCCTAACTTAAACAACCAGGTTTCAAAAGCAACCTACTTTTGATCCACTTCAACTTGTTTCTGGTTGCAGTTGTAGGCTTAGTATTTGCTTCTCTTTGCCCACTGTTTCTTCAGAATATAATTGAGCTTAGGTCTGGAATTATATAAAAGTCTAGTTTCTTTCCTAGGCTGAGCTAGACGTAGCGTTGTGTGGTATTCATTGCCCATGCTCACGTGCACGCAAGACAATGACAAATGACATGATTCAAATCATAGACACGATCCAGAAAGATCTGGGCATCTGCGACTGAATCGACTTACTTTTGCACAGAAAAATTGAAGTGATTCACTATTCAAATAGTATGGAAAACAACATGAAAAATGATGTAACCATGGGGTATCTACTGTTTGGGGAGTAACAGACCCGATGGCCTCGTTGGATCCCAGTTTTACTGTTTGTGGAAATCATGATCAAATCCACTTTAAAGCCAGTTATTTTGAAACTGGTCACCAGTTAATTAAAATTGAGGTGGACACTCACTGGTACACTATAGTAACATGTATTATCAACATCAAGACCACTACTAGGAATACTAGATCTCATTTCTTCTGATAATTTTGAGTCTATAATAAGAAAGAAGGAACGAGAGAAGACAAGAAAGAAAGAAATGAAGAATGGAATGAAGAAAGAAAAAGGATAAAGAAAGAAACAAGAAAGAAAAAGAGAGAAAGAAGAAAGAAAAGAAAGAAGGAGGCAAAGAAAGGAAAAAAGGCAAACAAAAAAGAAAGTAAGTAAGAGAGAAAGAAATAGAAAGAAAATAAAAGCAAACAGAAAAGAAAGAACAAACGAAGAGAGAGAAAGAAGGAAAAGAAAAAAGAAACAAAGAAAGACAGAACATGTTGTTATTATGGCTATCCTACTGAGGTGAAGTGAACCACCAGAACTACCACGCAATACAACATTATAATCCTCAAAATATTATAGCTCTAATAATTTTATGTACTTCATTGCAATTGTTATGAATCAGTCCTGCAGTTACAGTTCTTCTCATCCGCTCATTTTCCAAACAAAACATAAAATCCGCAAAAATGTTCAGCTGGCTTCATGGTATGGTTTGATCAGAAATCTTTCAGTGGTGATAAGGAAGGCTGAATTACTAAGGGCCATTGTGCAAAGTGAGCCACTAACACACTCCAGCACAGAAGCATATCAATGCCAGTAGTTGTTTTGACATCAGTAATTTTTAATTACAGCTCCACTGAAGATCCTACAAAAATGCTAACAAGTGACACTCCATTTTGTCAAGAGCTTAAGCTTTATTCCAAGAGATTTTGTTTTTCGACTGGTAAAATTATTAAAATGAGCATAAAGTGCTTTGAAATTTATGACTAAGACTCACTGGCCTTATAGAACTATTACGAGAAACCATGGAATCATTCTGTATCTTTACCTGGCCAGAGGCTTGTAGCTCTATGGAAGCATTAAAAAAAAAAAAAAAAGAAAAGTCCAAATTATCTGATCTTTTCAATTAATATGTGGGGACTGTTATTCCATTTTCATTATTTTTTCCCTTTACCCTCGCATGGCAATTTTTAATTTTTTTTTTTACCAGCACCATTCCTTACCTTTGCCAAATACAAGGGGTGTTAAACAAGCCGTGTAAAGAAGAGAAAGAACTTTTCTTCTTGTGATTTGAAAAATTGATTGAAATTAATTTTAAAAAATTATAACTACAGAAATTCTTACTATAAGAAGAGAACATTAATTTTTCTTACAGCTTGATCTTTTCCGTCTTTACGCAGTTTGCTCTGTGTTCATCATCCCTTGTTATGTCAGCAAAGGAAAGTAATAGGGCTAGTAAAAAAAAAATAATCCCTGTTATTGTTATCTGCAATTAATTAGATGTATGATAACGGTCTATATTTTATTACTAGTTCACAGCATGATGTCCCATAGCATAAATAAAGGAGCCAAGTACCTCCCATCGTGTGACAATCTTAAACAAACAGAGTGTTACTATCCTTTGTAAACTCTAAGATTCAGATGAAGTCTCTGTTATCATTCTGTTTAGTTGCCTGGCCTCCTATTGCTAAGCTTGACAAAACACTAGTCTAGCGTAGATGCTATAGATGTAGACAGCCCAAAAATATGTTTTTTTGTTTTCATTATTAATGTCAGATCCAAAAGAATTCACCTTAGCTGTTTGATGTTTTCAATATCAACCATCCCATTCTCTCCCAATACTTGGACAATTTCTTCATGGAGTTTTTCTTGTGCAGTTTGATGGTTACTCAGGAAATAGATGCACCACATCAACACTGAGGACAAAAAGATTTAATTTTGAAAAAGTAACGTCAGAAAACATTTGGATGTCTGTCTCTAACACAGTACTGTGTCGATCAAGCAAAAGCCCATGCGTACAAAAACACTGAGCTCCTTCGAGCAGGGAGATTGGAGAATCCAGATCTCTATCAAGATGTGTATTTAATCTCTGGTAGTACTTGAAAAGAAGTAATATACTGAAAAGTTGAATGATTAAAAGTTTAATGTCTTTTCCATCTTTATCCACTCCCCATTCCCCCCTCTCCCCCCCCCCCCCCCCCCAAAAAAAAACAACAGTTGGCGCCTTGCTATTCACGAGCTCAACAATTTGCATTGGTGATTAACTGTGGTAACTTGTACCAAATAATTCAGAAATTCCCGAACTTTCATACATAAAATGCATTAAATTTTGAGCTGATCATGGAGACATGGTTTCTTGGCCTTTTCCAGTTAACCAAAAATTTTGAGGATAGAACATTGTAAACAAATACAGTGGAGTCCGGTAAAGATAAACCTCTCGGGACCGAATCAACAAGTTTATTTTAAGCAAGGTTTATCTTAATCATTTTCAAGAGAAAAAACCTCTCACATAAGAATAAGAAGTGGATAATATACACAGTAGCCTCCCCTGTTCTTATAAACTGTCTGCGTGATAGGAGTGGGCACGAGACAAGCCGAGTACTCGTTTGTCGCGAGCAAAGCTTTGATCTTGGCTGCCGGGGAAGTGATCCACTGCTCGACAGCGAGAAGAGAAATGATAAGAGACAAGAAATCACACGAGAAACGGACAATCACCAACGCGAAGCAGAGACACGACGAGCGAGAAGCTTCTGCTCGACCTAGGCGCCGGGCAGGCGATCCGCCGAATCTGACATCGGCTAGATCAATTCAAGTTGAGGAGGAGGGGTTAGTTTGTTTTTCTTAAGCCTTTCAATCCAAAGAAAGTAGGATTATCTCGGCTTTTTTTTTTAGAAGTTGTCAATTTT
>JBCEWB010095802.1:0-12300 GCA_039654565.1 Peronia peronii
AGATAGATAGATAGATAGATAGATAGATAGATAGATAGATAGATAGATAGATAGATAGATAGATAGATAGATAGTAAAGAGAATGAGACATTTGTACAGTTATTAAGCAAATGTTTGTGACGCTTACTGTTGTTGTTTTTTTCGTGCAGGGAATGGGCTCTGCTATCGTTTCAATCTTATGCCAGTGTACGCTGTTATGTGAATGGGATGGGGTTGTGTTACATTTGATTTATTGGGGGTATAGATGATTTCTTAAATCGTTGTCTTCAGGCTGTGCGTTACGACTGGGCAAGAAAACAAGAGGGGTTGACGCCTTTCTCGCTCTCTTTCTCGTTCTCTCTATCAATCTACCCAGATGTGTATATACCTATTGTGTATGTCAGCCTGTTAATTTTTCTATGTATCTTTCTATCTGTCTGTCCGTCAGTCTGTCCATCCATACATCCATCCATCCATCCATCCATCCATCCATCCATCCATCCATCCGTCCATTCCTCCGTTTATCCATCATCCATCCATCCATCCATCTATCCATCCGTCCATCTACCATCCACCCATTTGTCCATCCACCCATCAACACTGTTTTGACACACCGTACCACCTACTTAGGCAGTTCGCACGCTCTTATTCCCTTCCCCACAGACCTCCTCCACACATGCTTCAAAAAGCGTCGGGCTTCTCATTAAGGCTGTCTGCCCTTGTCTGTCTGTGCGCAGACAGCCCGCAACATCTGGAGAGACAGACATTCCTATTGTCCAGGGACCTTCTAGCTGAACACTGTGGCTATTGTCTGTCTCTCCAGGAAAGCTCAAGAACACTTCAGGATTAGATTGACTGGATCGCTGCGTCAGGCTTTCCTCTCTGGAGCATTCTGACAACTTGCCTGCCCTCGCCCCCCCCCTCTCCCCCAAACCCCCGAATATTCTTCCCCATCCTATTGTTTTTCGTCGCCTTCCTATATGGCCCCGTCTGTGATATCAATCTTGGCCTTCCAATGCTGTATTTTCTTTCTTTCTTTCTTTCTTTCTGTATTCCTCTCTATATTTTTTCTTTCTTTTATTCTTTCTATCTGTCTTTTTTCCTGCAATTCGTTCTTCTTTTTTTTTTTTTTAAATTCCTTTTTCTTCCTTTCCTTTTTGCTTTCTTTCTCTCTTTGACTCATCTATTTTTTCTTTTTTCTATTCATTCCTTCTTTTCCCGTTCTCTCTCTTTTCTTCTTTCTCTCTTTTATTAATTCCTTCTTTCTTTTTCTTGTTTGTTCATTCGTAGTTTTTTTCTTTTTGATGTCATTTAGAAAAATATTTTACTTTCTTTGTGACTTCATCTTTCAATGTATCTGATCTCTCAATGTTCCTTTGTGTTGTTTCTTCCGCTGCACTCTATCCCTTCCATTTCTCTCTCTCTCTCTCTCTCTCTCTTGCTTTCTCTCTCTCTTTCTTCATTCTCGTCTTTTGACTTCGTCTACAATATGTTTGTTCGTTCATTTTCCATTACTTCGATGCAATCCATATTTATATTGTTGCATCACTCTCCTGCTTTCCAATGTTCTCCCGTCCTTCCTCATTTTTTTCCCGACACACTGATTGCAAACTCTGTTTCATATTTTCCATCCGTTCACCCAACCATTCACCCTCCACTGATCCGTCCATCCACCCATCCACCCACCGATCCATCCATCCATCTATCCATCCATCTATCCATTCATCCATCCATCCATCCATCCATCCATCCATCCATCCATTCACCCATCCCTCTACATACACCCACTGATCCATCCATCCATCCCTCTACATACACCCACTGATCCATCCATCCATCTATCCATCCATTCATCCATCCATCCATCCATCCATCTATCCATCCATCCATTCATCCATCCATCCATCCATCTATCCATCCATCCATCCATCCAACCATCTATCCATCCATTCATCCCATCCATCCATCCATCCATCCATACATCCATCCATCCATTCATCCACCCATCCAGTTGCTGCTCTAACAATACAATACTATAAATTCCTATGCTCCCTGTTTAATCTTTCACCATCTTTATTCTTTTGTTTTCCAAATGCAAATTATCCATATTTAGTCATTATTTTCTCTCTTCAGCAAATGTCACTTCCCTTCCCATATCCCTCTCGTTTCCTTTGAGGAGAGGAGGAGGAGAGGGTGGGGGGTTGCACATATTTCTATGTCCATCTAAGATTTCTACATCGATTTCTTAAATCCGTTCAATTTTTTTTTTTAAATCAGAAGCTTCATCTCCACACTACTTTCTCTCACTTTCTTCCTCAACTATTTCTCCCCCTCCCTTCTCTCTCCCCCCCCCCCCCCCACACACACACCTCCTCCGTTCCGATATGTTTTCTTTTCTTTATCTCTTCAGAAACACTAACCTGATTTCATTCATGTATGTAACACAATTACAAGTCTTCTTTTTCATTCAAAGCATCCCCTTCGACAGCGCACACGCTAAGGAAGAAAGTTGGCTGTCAATCATGTCTAATTCCCTGACACTGCCGATGATAAGCCCATTACACAGACAGCCAAGTGACATTAATGTTTAATTTGCTCGCTGTCACTTTCTGTCATAATTGAATGTCACTCACTCACTGATGCAAGAAGTCCACAGAAAATCGCCATAGAATATGAGAAAGAGGGAGAGAAAGAGAAGAGAGGAAGGGAGAGAAAAACAGAGAGAGAGAGAGAGAGAAAGAAAGAACGAAGAAAGAGAGAAATAGGAAGAGGAGAGAGGAAAGAATTGAATATGATTCCTCTTTCACTATCTTTCCTTCTTCAGTTTTCTTTACATTTTTATCATTGTTTTCTCTGTTCAGCAATGTCATCACCCCCACCCCTTTCCCTTTACCGCTTCTCCCTTTGTATGTGTGTAGGGTGCTGGGGGGGGGGGGGGGGTTATCGCTCCCATGTCCGGATAAAACACGATATTCAGTGACGTACTGCCAGACATAAAGACTGATCTTCATGTGTGAAGTCGCTATGCTCCTTCTATCTCCATATTTATATCTTTTTGCTTAACACGTAATATGAGACATTTTCATATTTAATGTGCTTTGTCACATGAAAATATATTAAAGTTTTAAATTTATTGGCATAGTGTCATCTTGGTCGGTTGGTCACTGATTGTATAAACGTTTCACTGGCTGGGGCGGGGAAGGAATGATTTTCTGTTATTTGATGAGATTAACACTTTTGCTTCTCCTTATTCTTTTGATATGTGGAGACCCTGGGTAAATTGATATAAACTGCCTTCTAAATTGATATGCATACAATTCAGCATTTCTTTAATCTGCTTTATTCTGATGCTATCCATGATACTTTAGGCTATGAGCATACTGTGTTTAAATGTGTGGTTAAATACGTCAAGCCATTTGTGAAAGGAATTTCCCTTTTTGAGGGCAACTAAAGTTTCTCTAATTTGATCTAATCCTCTTACCTTACCTTTTCTTATTTTGTCTTATCTTCTCTCGTTTTACCCTTCCGCTCTATGTTACAAAAAAGATATAACGCAATAAGTTAAGGCTATCTCAGCCGAGTCTCCAGCATGTCTTCACTACATTCGAACGCAATCATGACAGTCGACAGATTCAGAGCCAAAGAAAAAAAAAATATCACAGCTAATGCTCAGAAATGCAACATGTGACAAATAAATCAATTTTCAGAATCCTATGATTCCCTCTGCCACTCAGTTAAGTATAAAAAAAATACATTATACTAGAGATTGTGCGACGCCCTGGAAAAGGCTCCCTATGTTACACTTAGCTCTTCTCACTACGTTCTTGTCTTGTTAGATAAATTATTTGCTTTGAGGTAAATGCAGATTTGACAGTTAACTTTCAATCGCATGGAATTTTTTTTTCTGTCATATAAAAACTGCCGGATGCTGATAAAAGTAAAATGATCATGCTGATAAAAGTAAAATGATCCTATTTAACGAATTGGATTAAACGACGGCATTGAAACTGTTTTCTCTGATATACATCACTTTTTTTTCAGGATGCGATGATAAAAACTTAATGTCCAGTTAGTTTTGATTGAGTGAGCATAACGGAAATCTTGCCTGGAACAAAAATAAATAAATAAATAAATAGCACAATTTAAGCAAATCCATAATGCAAAACGATCTAATTAGCAGGGTGTTTTTTTTTTCAAATATCCCTCCGCAAAACATTGGAAATAAGGATTCTTCCACTACTCATTTTTTTTTGTCCTCTTGATGTAAACCATTGTTTGTCTTCTGAGGTAGAACTCATTATGCCAATTCTTTCAATAGCAAATTTCACCGATTTTCTACCGTACCGTGAATATTATTGTGAATATCGATAGCACTGATTTTCAACCGCATTCTGGGAATGATATCGTCCCATATACAATTCCCATGAATCGTTATACTGTACATAGAAAGTTCCTATAAAATCAGATTTTGAATTAACTGCCAGCCGGTCTTCTTTCCGCCATGCATCTCGCCACTTAGCCACATTCCTCTTCCAAACTTCTCTGCTCATGTCCTGTCAACGAAAAGGTCTTAAGTCATAGTTCACATAGTTTGAGACTGGCCAAATGATCAAAAGAAAGTAAACAAGTCAGTGAGGGATGTAACAGTCAAAATTTTAGTTCTAAACACTCAAACATTACAACATAAAAACTGGGGAGTGACTGGAACAGCATATTGATTTTTTTTAAAGAAATGTTGTTTTGTCAAATATTTAAAAGAGTACTGTTTAATATAGGGTTTTCATTTGCTCTAATCAGGCGACATGATTGACTACATCCTCCCTCAACTTCCCTTCGACCCGTCTCTCCGCTCTCCGCACATACCAAACACATACATTTCTTGCCCTCCCCCCTCTCCCCCTCCCTGTTTTTGTGCTCATGTCCACTTTCTCTTTACAACATATTTATTAAATTCAAACTGTCTGTATTACTATTATTCTATCTGCAGCACTATTATCCCTCCTCTCCCCACCCTTTCTCCCTTTTTTTCTTTCTTCTCCTCCCATTTTTCTTTCAACCTTCTCCACATGCCAACAAAAGCCATACGATTATGACAGTATAGGAGTATTACTTCTTTGCCTTTGGCTAAAGCTGAGAACATGCAATTAATAGGTCAGAAGATGACCCAACACGAATATATTCCAACTACAGTACACAACATCCTGACCAGACATTAACTGGCAAATATCACACAGTAATGAGATCTGATTTTAGCCCTGTGACACCGCAGGAGTTTAATATCTTCTTCTTTGTTTAGCAAATCTCTTCCCCCCCCCCCCTTCTCCCATCCCCTGCCCCAAAATATATTTTCACCTGTTTTTATTTCAGCCATAGAACATGTCTAGAGCTAGTCTATTGAGCGTTTTTGTTCTGACTCCCTCTCTTGCTCACTTTCATCTCATTTTCCTGGTGTTGTTGGCAGAGACGCACAAGTCCCTCCGCTGTCCGCCCCAAAGTCTGTCGCATACCTGAGGGATAACTGATGCTAGCTAAGTTTGTCAGACAAAATTTGCCTGCATTCTAATATTACTCAAAAAATAAGCCCATCAATCATACATCCAAAAAATCAGGCCAGCAATAGATCAATCGATCACTAAATCAATCGCATAGAGTAGAGCGTACGGCGAGGGATAAGGGTGGCTGGGGCGAGTAATGACCTGTCTAGTTACTCTACGCAATGGACGAAAGTATCAATCACACATTCAATCAATCAAATCAACAACCAATCACTTAGTCGAGAAAATCAATCAAGCCGCCAATTATTCATCTTTCAAGCTGGCAAATAAAACAAGAAAGTGATTGATCAACGTCCATACATTTTAATCCCAATCAATGAGCATTTCCATTATTTATTCAATCAATCAAGCAAGCAGCCAGTTAATCAACCACAAAATCAATCAATCCACCGATTTTTCAATCAGTCAAGCAAGCAAGGAAACAAGCAACTGATCTCACAATCAATCAATCGATCATTAAATCAATCAAGCAGGCAATAAAGCAAGCAATTGATACAACAACCAGTCAACCACCCATTCAATCAATCAATCAACCCAGCACTCATTCGCTCCAGCACGTACCGGATCAATAAATCTTTCCTCCTGCCATCTCCCACCAGCAACGTTATCAAGCTGTTTACAAGACCCCGCACTCCGGAACAAATTACAGGCAAACTGTTACAAAAGAAACCAAGCAGGGCACTCCGTTCAGCAAATGCACTGGTTTCTATAGTCCATTCAGCCTCTGCAAGAATACCATGCCACGCGGGTCGGAGACCATTACCGTTCTTCGTTCAATGTTTCTCTTCAGGATAGAAAATAACTCTGGTCTCATACCACGAAAAGCTGTATCTCTATAAATACGATGAAGGTGGCCTTAGAAAAATGTAAACGTGCGGCAAGTCACACGGCCAACCTCATATTTATACTATTTTTGCTGTTGATATGATGTCTCAAATGCGATTTCAAATTGTTTAATAACCCATATTATACATCTTGATGTAAAAGGCCACTTTACTAACCTGTGAATGTCATCTACAGTGTTTGGTACAATGTAAGCAGAGCCTTAATGGTGCTGAAACACCATTAAACCGAGACTCAAAATCAGCAGCAATACATGACAAAAAAAAAGGTAGATTCCAAACTTTGCTCCCCCCAGCGTTCCCTTCAAACTTGGGTATATATAATTATATTGTCGTCTGTGGGTCCTGATGTATTCTTTCTATTGTATTGTCTTATTCGTTAAGACATTTCTATAAAATGATGCTTTTCGCTATGACAGTTGTTGCTCTGATCGAAGATAATCATGGATTCGAGAAATGTATCGCTGGCAGTATTTCTTTTTGTATTAAATTCGATTCCTTGAATTTCTGATTTCATTACTTCTTTCTAATGTACCTACTTTTTCATCATTATTTTATTATTATGTCGGTTTAAAGTCTGTGTTTATATAGGAACATGTTGGCGGTCTTTTTCTCGGCAATCGTGATATTTCTGTAAAAATGATGATAAATTGTCATTTACGTCTTTTTATCAAACAAACCACCATGGAGATTCTCCCTAGCGGAAAGACGGATGTCAATTTTGTAGTTTGCTGTGGCAATGTCACATATCGACAGTCCGGTAAGGACAGGAAGATGTTTTGCATGGACAGCTTTCACGGAATCTCTCTCTCTCTCTCTTTCTCTCTCTCTCTCTCTCTCATTCGCTCTAGTGAAACGGTAAGGAAATAGCATGAATTCACACATTACGCCAATGCACTCAATAACTCACTTGCATTTGTGCAGTGACCCAACACGTCAGGATAAAGCTACTTCCGTACATGCATGCATAGTTCAAATCTCTCCCAGATTGGAAGTACAGATTTCGCATCTCATGGGCTTTCTGACATATAATTTTGTAATCACTCATCCTTCTCTTAAAAAAAGAAATATAAACTTTACATACTCACAGAAAGAAAGAAGAGAACTGAATAGAGTTTTAAATATTTGTGCACATTGTTCCGGTGTTCAAACGTTCATTTCACTCCAATAATAAAATGAATTTTATGAACCGAATTTTTTATTTTAAGTTTTAGTTTTGTTTTTTGTTAGTTTTCGTTTTCCCATTTCTGATGATGTGAGACTTCTTACAATCAATAACACGTTTCTATGTTAAAAATATCCATTGAAAGTTTCAATATCTCCCCCCCCCCCCCGCCCCTCCCTCTGCCCCTCCCCCTTTTGCTCTTGTTTATACATGAATGTTACTAGTTGGTGTGCAGTACCATATCACCGGTCTCGTGCTGACACGCTGCTAAATGGAAATTTTGACGAGAAAGTGCTTGCCTGCATCCAGTGCCGCTCTCTTCACGGTGTGGAATACGCATAAAAGATTCAGACAGACGAAATACAGCTGCCGTGGAAAAACGAGACCAGTTCCAGAAACGAGACTAGTTCCAGCTGAGAAGGTATTGCAGAGAAATGGATTTTAAATCGCGCCAACCCAGACAGATGGCCCAAAGAATGCTAAGCCAAACAACATACCATTTCTTTCACCGTGCGAACCAGATTGAAAAAGAAAAACCCGGGAAAACAATGAATTGTGGAGAGCACATTATACAGTACGGACAGACACCGGTTAGCTGATCAGTTGAAGTAATACATATATGAATTTCGTCTTTGTTTTACTCTCTTCCGCGTCAGGAGACAACAACCACTGCGGTGATAGTGATGGTGGTGGTGATGATAATGGTGTTTTATCAACGTATTCAGTTTCCAACATATCGAGTTCTATAGCTGATTAAACGTTTTTTCATCCGACACTCTGGTTATTTTCCCAGCTATTCAAATATAACTATCCACAATTTTAAAAACAAACTATCACAACACTTCGGTCTTCAAAAACTGCATTTTGTTCGATATGTGGTAGGAGTAAACGAGGAATCGCAAAAATACATGTAGATTCTACAGAAATAGAAAAGAAAAAAGCTGCTTAGTCAAAGTACACTACACTGTAAAAATTGTCTGTAAATTTACAGCCTCTTGCTGTGAATTTACAATCAATTTACCGTACATTTTAATAGCAAGATTTGTTCCTGTAACTTTACGGCACACGTTTGGCATTTTTTGGTGCCAATTTTTTTTGTCGCATTTTAACATCATAGTCTAAGCGGCATTTTACAGATAGGCAATTTTTTATGTAGTTTTACGGTATAACGTGGACATTTTTTTTGTGCCAAAGTTTTGCCATATTATTTTTACATGAAACATTTTTCAGGGTAGAGATACACAAGAGGCGATGGCAAACTTGAAAGTTCCAGTAAATGAGCAGACCGGGATATAGAGATTGTGGGTTGACCCCTTTGTCGTGTCCGAGTGACTGGGGAGTAACAGTGTGTGAGGTTTTGAAGGGTAGCCAGGTTGTGAGTGAAGTAGAAAAAGGATAAGATGGGTTCTGTGACTTTGTGTGAGTTTAGTACAGTGTGTTTAACATGGGACGGAGTAGAGAATAATGTGAGATAATATGATGGTAAGGAGGTATCTGTGGAGCGAAGCATTCTAGTTAGAGTGGAGAGAAAGATGAGGAACAGAGAAGGGAGTAAGAGATAGAGAAAAAAGAGAGAATGGGAAGCAGAGAGATGGAGTCAGAGAGCTAGACATGTTACACTGAGAGAGAGAGAGAGAAGACAAAATGAGAGGACAGATTGATTGACATACTGAATTAGAGCCGATAACAATACAAAAAAAATGAGTGGGGGGCGGGGGGCATGGAGGGGGGAGCATGCATAACAAGGATAGAAAGGGATAGCTAGAGACAAAGGTGGCACTGTGAGAGCAGGAAGAGTTGGAGTATTGTGAAGACAACTGTGAGAGAGACGAGAGAGTGATGCATTGATAAATTGGTGGAAAGAAATAAAGAGGGAGAGAAAAAGAAAGACACGAGCCAAGGTTGAAGTAATGCCATACTGAACACCTCGTAAGTTACATCTCTGGTGCCTCTTTGGTCTGAACCTTAACACGGTCAATCCTATGTTCTCTGACATTGACTCTCAACATGTCGATAGAAAGTATGGTATGCTACGATACTTTGATGTATTATATTGATGTAGAAGATTGGCATTGGTGCTGAAATCAAGCTACATTGCGCTATTATGTTGAAGGTTACTGTATAGCATAAGGAACTTTATTAACAGTATAAGCACCATGTCGCTACATAACATGCTGTTTGAATAGGACTGTCGATGTAAAGTATGATGAATGATTCAGATCGGCTCCTTGACACCTATAAGACAAACTACTCGTCTATCCATGTCTCTCACCCGGGCACAGCGCTCACTGTCAGCTCTTACAGCAACTGTCAGCCCATAAGACACAAAAGCGAGCTCACAGGGACATCATCTCTGAAACAGGTTCTTTTTTTTTCTTTTTTCTTTCTTTCTATTTTTTTTTGTTCAAGATTTGTCTGGCTTGTGCGTTAGTGCAGCAGAGATTGCGCTCCTCTCTCCTCCTCTTTGTCCCCTGCTTTCCGACAAGAAAAAAAAAAAGCAACAAACAAATAAAAACGACAGAATAAAAGGATCGGCTAGAGCCAAGCGCACATGCGCACATAAAATCTACAAAATATAATTACAGGGTGAAATGGATTGTCAAATCCAAGATGGGACATCGCTTTAGATCTTCCAAACTTGGCCGTCCCATCCCTTCTTTGCTAAATCCCCAAATTGCCTCGGAAGGAACTTGAGAAAAGCTCGGCATCAGTTCCTTCCATTAGATCATGTAGGAGCCAACACTGAAAACTGAGTTTGTCCTTTTTAAGCTGTTTTGTCTTATTTTTTGCTGAGCTCTAAAATCTAGTTCATCGATGTACATGAAGGGGGAAAGCATCCATTAAAGAATTTTGAGCATGATTAAATATTATTATTTATCAATTCGTTCAGAATAATATCTTTTTTTTGTTGTTGTTGTTTTGTTTTTGTGTTTTTTTTATAATATGTATCTAATGCAAAAATGAAATAAAATAAAATAAAATATACACCCGGGCATTACATACTATGACAAAGATTGATAACACACGTAAGCGCATGTGCCTATGTATGCGTCATCTTTCCTCTCTAATGAAGTCTCTCACTTTCCACATAATATATTATACACAAAATAAACAAACAGCATGATCGCCAACACAAAGGAAAAGGAAGAACTTATGGCAAGGTCGTTCATGCAGGCTGACCTAAGGTACGGAATTATAGAGAGTCACACAGGGCTTCACAAATTTATGTCACGTACTAGAAGAATTGTGACGCTTTGAGGATCGAAATAATAACCTAACTATCCGCTTCGGTAAGGCGCAATGACCGCTGACTAAAACAGGCCTAAGTTTACTAGTTGAAGTACCAGAATCGAAAGAAAGTTAGATGCTTTGAGAAAGAAAAGTCGGATCCCTTGGTATAGAAAATCAGAATTTAAAAAAAATGTAAACGCGAAGACAAAATCAGATAATTAGCTGTCTGGTAGACACGAAATCGTCATGACCATTTCCGTATCACCGACTTCCAATGAAAACAAAGGCTCATCAAGGCTTTATCTGAGAAAATACGAGCCAAGTGCGCTATGGATTCTCCAACTAGAAAATAATACTTTTTCCAAAGCTCTGAAAGCTTGGTTGAATGGATCGATGAATCGACCGATTAAGGGATGGATGGACAGAAGGACGGGTGGGTGGTTGGATAGACGGATGGATGGATGAATGGATGGATATTATACGGATATATGAATGGGTAGGTAGGTGACTGAATAGATGGATGGATGGATGGATGGATCAATGGATGAATGGATGGATATCCATGGATCGTTGGATAGATGAATGGATGGATAGATGAATGGATGGATGAATGTATGTATAGATGGATGGATGAATTGATGGATGGATGGATGGATGGATGGATGGAAGGGTGGATGGATGGGAAGGTGGATGGATGGATAGAATATCGAATGCCTGTGGAGTGGAAGTGAATCACAGGATGGATTGACAGCCCCTTGGATGAGCCGACAGCAGATCGGCTAGATGGCAGGACAGGTGATGGAGGAAAAGAATCGGACATCAGAGAAACAACACAGATTGATTGGGATTTAATTAAACCAGATTCAAGATACAAACAAATTCTCTCTCTCAAAAAAAAATAAAAATAAAAATAAAAGCATTCTAAGCAAAAGTAAAAACAAGAACAAATAATAATAATAACAACAAATTAATAAATAAAAAGTGAAAACCCCCTTCCCCCTTAAAGTTTATCGGACAAGGCGACTTAATGGAGACAGCCACTGCTAGAGTCAAGCCTCAAAGGGAAGCCTGCAGTTAAAAAAAGATGGACAGACCGCTTTCCAAAGAGATGGCTGATGTCCCAAGTACATTAAGATAACCTGATTGATGGGGGAATGACGAGACAGAGACCATACGAGAGACTGAGAGAAATGCGACAACTGGCGAGTGACAGTCCGAGTGTTGATGGGCTACACTATGGTTTTGACTGGCGTTTGCGATGAAGAACAAATTTATTGATGAACACTGAATTACTGCCTTGATTTCTACACTCTGAAAAGCGAAAGAGGAAAGGGTGTGTTAGAAATTGAAAGGAAGAGAGCATAAAAAAAAAGATGAAGAAGCGGGAGAGGGGGAAGCGGGTATGAGAAGTACTGCAACCCACAAAACATAGTTTTAAGGCTTAAGGGGCAATTCATCTATCTATCTATCTATCTATCTATCTATCTATCTATCTATCTATCTATCTATCTATCTATCTATCTATCTA
>JBCEWB010095812.1:0-12300 GCA_039654565.1 Peronia peronii
TGGATGGATGGATGGATGGATGGATGGATGGATGGATGGATGGATGGATGGATGGATGGATGGATGGATGGTTTGATCTGTTTTATCACTGTCTGTCATACTCCATACTGCACTATTCCAGAGATGATAGAAGAAGTTTTTCTCTAAGTTCCAGAAGGAAAATATTATCCTGAAATTTACACATAGAGAAAAAGAAAAAAAAAAAAACGTCGTCAAGCCATCGGCAAAACTGTCTGTCTCATCAGCAAATTTTCATTTGTATTGTCAATTATTCGTGTCGCCCTCTTTTGTATTTGTTATCGCGTTTCTATATCTCTGGTTCAGCCTAGCCTGCCGACCTAAAGCCGTACTTTTATGTCGTTCAAGAAACGAATGGTTTTCGTAATTATACTAGTTGGAGTATGGATGAAGGCCTCTCAAGAAATGCAACTGAATCGAGACACCGGTGGCTTGAAACGATTTCATTAAATTTCTATTGGAGAAAATAAAGAAGCAGCTTACGAAAGAAATCTCCTTTTTGGCCAGAAGAAAACTGCAGACTTTATTTCATGCAGTGAATATTTTTATTCATATTATTATAATTATTATTATTATTGTTATTGTTATAAAAATTATTGTTATTATTGTTATTTTGTTCCGCTTCATGACAAACTTTCTATTATTCCATTTTATAACAGGGTGGCTCAAATTGATTGGGGTTTCTTTTCTGTATGGCACCCTTTTTTTCTGTCTCTCTGAAAGCAGAGACGAAGAAATCAGGCCTCGTTACATCTTTCAAAAGTAGGGCGTGTTGGAGAAATCTTAGGAAAAATACAACATAATAGAATTAACTGGGCATCTGGAATGGAGTACAACCTAAGCATTGTGTAGCGGGAAAGTGATGTAGATGAATGGATAGATGGATGGATTGATGGATGGATGGATGGATGGATGGATGGATGGATGGATGGTTGGTTGGTTGGATGCATGATGGATGGATGGATGGATGGATGGATGGATGGATGGATGGATGGATGATGGTGAATGAATGGATGGAGGGAAGGATGAATGATTGGATGGATGGATTGATAACGTAATGGCATCGGAGCAATGCAACATGAAAGACAACTGAACGGCACAAGATGTATTAAATGACAGAGAGAACGAGAGAAGAGAGAGGGTGAGAGAGAGAGAGTCCAGTAAGTGAATGATAGTCAGATGAAGGAAACAAAATCCTGAAATTGTTAAGAGTTTTGAAAAGGTGTAATATACAATTGGGATGATATAATTCATATGTGATGGAAGGTGTAAAAACAAGTATTATTGCTTTAGTTTGATATTTTATCATTCGATCTTCTCTACAATTAGATAAGATTTACATTTTCAGAGTTTAGTTTTGATGCACCCACGCTATGAACCCTTATTAGGAAGATAAGAGAATGGGAATTCATTGTATTTGCGTAAGTTGCATATGAAATCTAAAATCCTTCCTGCGCCGTCATACGTCGCATAGAGCCGTCACAATCTTCTTCCATTCTGATCTTCTCTGTGCTGACTCAACCAGTTTTCTCAAGTTCTCTATTCCTGCTTTTTGGGCCCCTCTCATGATAGTTCTCTCAAGTGCTTCTTTCGGTCTGTCTCTCTTTCTTCTGCCTTTGATTTCCCAGCTCAGAGCTTGTTTTGATATTCTGCTGTCTTCCCTTCTAGACGTGTGAGTGATGTAGCGCCACCTTCTTTTCTTAATTATTTTTGCTGTGTGGAGTTGCTTTAAAATTACCCTTATTTCTTCTGTTGTTTTAAACTTAATTCATTTAATGCCCATAATTTTCCGTAGGTATTTGTTTTAAAAGCCATTCAGCCTCCTTTATATTCCCCTTGTCATTTTCCAACTTTCGCAGGCATATGTAAGTGTTGATAAAACATTCGAATTGAATATTCTGATCTTCGTTTTTACCGAGATCAATTTGGAGTTGCAGATTTTGCTTGGGTTTCTGAATGCAGTAGCAGCCTTCCTATTCTGGTGTTGATTTCTTTTCTTGCATCTCCTTCTTGGTCTACACAGCTTCCAAAATATGTAAACTGGATGACTTCCTCAGTTCTCTTTCCTTCCAATCTATAAAATTGGGTTATCGTTTATTGTTGACTTTTTCAGTAGTCTGATTTTTTTAAAGCTGACTTGTAATCCGACTTTCTCAGCTGTTTTAGTTAACTTAGATGTTTTGTTTTGCATTTCTTTCTGTGCTATTGCTAAGTAGTGCTATGTCGTCCGCAAAGTCCAGGTCTTCTAGTTATTTTCCGCCAACCCATGGTATTCCTGTCTCTTCCCTTGTGGACTTTTTCATAATGAAGGCGATTGCTATGCCCAAAAGGAGTGGCGACAATATGCATCCCTGTTTTACTCCTGTTTCTATTTCAGACTATCTACTTAATCTGTCCCCTGTGCAAACTGAACATTGTTGTCTCTGTATAATTCTTTTATGATTTTGATGATCTTTGTGGGAAGGCCATAACATTTTAAGGTCTTCCAGAAGGTGATCCTGTACGCTGTGAAAACTGTCAAATGCTTTCTTAAAATCTATAAAATTGATGCATGTAGGTTCCTGCTTTTCTACATACTCTTCATTAATGATTCTCGGTTTAAAAAATTGATCCACACCTCTTCTGCCATTCGAAACCCTGCTTGTTCTTCGTTAAGTGATTTGTCGACAACGTCACTGATTCTCATCAGTATTATCTTGGTGAAAACCTTCGACAATACAGACAGAAATGTAACTCCTCTCAAGTTGTTACAGTTGCTAAGGTCGCCCTTCTTTGGTATTTTCACTATTATTCCCATTCTCCATTGCTGTGGTATTCTTTCTTCAGTCCACATTTTATTAAACAGGGTTTGAATTGTAATGAGATCAGATTCATCCATGGCGTTTAGCATTTCTGGTGTTATTTCATCATCTCCTGCTGCTTTAACATTTGGCAGAGCTTCTATAGCAGATCTTATCTCTTTTATTTCAACCTCTCTTATGTATATGTCTAATTCAGGAAACTGTTCTTTTTCTTTTTTCAAAATCGAAGGTGGACGTGGGGTAAGGTCGATTCAGATCTCATCAAAGTGCTCTATCCATCTCGCTTTTTCTTCTGAGATTGTTGTCAGCAATTTCCCATCTTTACCTTTCACTGGGCCTTCATTTCCTTTCACATTGCAAGTTAGTTTCTCCTGTATTTGGTACAGTTGCTTTGAGTTACCTGTAGCAGCTGCTTCTTCTGCTTTTTATGCTAAAGTATCTATGAACCTTCTTTTGTCCCTTCTTGCTGATGATTTTAGTTTAATGTCAAGGCTTTTGTATGTGTTATGGGCCATTTGCTTCCTTAAGTCTGTCTTTACTTTAAGAATTGCTTGTTTTGTTTCTCTCTTCTGCGACACATACTACTATGTTTCTTCACTGATCCATTCTTCCCTCTCATTGCTTTTAAATCCTGCACTGTTTTCTGTTGCATCTAAGACCGTGTGCTTGATGTTCTCGCTCATTTCTTCAACATTGTTTCCGATATTTTTGTGGGCTTTAAATCTATTTCTTAGCCGTAACTGAAATGCCCCTTTAACATCAGCAGTTATTTGGGAATTCAATGCATTTATGAATTTGAAGAACTGGAAACATAACCAGCTCATTCTTACTAGTATACACATTTCAATAATCGTTGGCTGTTTTTGTATATATATATTTTTTTTTTCATTTTTGATCAGACAAGTATTCTGCTATTGCTGTCGCTTTTGCTGTTGCTGTTGTTGTTATTGTTGTTGTTATTGTTGTTGTTATTGTTGTTGTTGTTGTTGTTATTGTTGTTGTTGTTGTTGTTGTTGTTTATTGCTATTGTTGTTGTTGCTGTGGCTGCCGCCATTTGATGTTATTGTTATCTTTCCATTATAATGAAATTTAAAGCAAGAAAATTGTTTTCGTAATTTTACACTGTGTGGGCGTGAAATTATCAGTTTATGAATATAGGGGACAGAAAGAAAGAGAGTTAGGTATATACAGGGAAAGAATGAAATTATGAAATGGCTAGAGAGGGAACTTATACTGAAGACAGACAGAAAGAGAATGAAAAAAATACACTGAAAAAAAATAGATAAAGAGAGGTGGTATCAGAAAGAGAGAGAGAGAGAGAGAGAGAGCTTGAATGTATAATGAGGATACAGACGCCTGTAAAGAGAGTGATACAGGATAGAGAGACATTCACAGACGGGAGAACTGCGAAAGACAGAGATATAGAGCTTGAGAAAATATGTCAGAGAGAGAGACAGACAGACAGACAGACATAAAGACAGACAGGCAGACAAATGGATAGAGACAGACAGACAACAGACGAACAGACAAACAGAGAGAGAGCAGAGAAAGACACAGGAAGAGTGTGATTGAAAAAACAGGCAGTGAAAAAGAGAATGTATTTCTATATTATTATGGATCGAGTCAGCTTTGTGTTCTTGGAGGGTCGGAGAACATTAGTACTAGGGGAAAATTTAATCTAAACTTCATTTTCTCCATGATATCAAATTTCAGACTGTATGGAAAAACCCCGTCTTGCAACTTCATCCCCCTCCCTCCTCCTCCTCCCCCCCCCCCTCCCCTCTTTCCCGTCTCGTAAAATGACATAAAATTATATATGACTGTTCCATTGTATTCTATAAAAAATATGTTTGCAAACTCTAACGTTTTAAAGGGCCCAGATGTAGGGCGTGTAGTCAATAGATCGATCATTTTATTGATATAGCTGGCACTTGTCTACACATTTATCTTTCCTTTTCTTTTGTTTGTTTGGTTAGTTTATTTATTTGTTTGTTTGTTTGTTTGTTTGTTTGTTTGTTTGTTTGTTTGTTTGTTTGTTCTTGTTTATTATTGCTGGTCATGCTTTCTTCTACAGAGTCTGCTTTCATATTCATCTCGGCCAAGAAGATTTTTTTTCTGCTGTTATTGTTGATGTTGAGCTAGGTAGATGTTCAGAATATTTTTGTATGGACTGTTAGTTTTTGTCCTTCCTCTTCGTCGTCTTTTTCCCCCTCTACATTATGTGCTGTTCTCGCTACAGTTGTTGCTTATTATGCATATTCAGTTTTCTTTCTCATGGCAGTGAAATTGTGCACCGGTGCCATTAGAGCTATGAAGAGGTATCAGTTGTAGGTTTCCTCACTGCTGCCATTATGACGACCTCCTATGGTGCGGCTTGAAGCCACAGTTGCTACAAGCTGGAGAGAATCCTGCAGATTTTTCACCTCCAAGGCAACGACTGCCTGAGAGAGGGACAGCCAGCTGCGTCTGCCGCCGCCAGAGAAAGAAGACATAGGACAACAGACCTCTGCAACATTTGCAGGCGCGTGTGTGCTTCCAGCTTTGGGCTGCGGACCCACATTCGCTCTCATACTGATGATATACAGTCACCGTCATCGTCGGCTCCTAGCTGACAATGAACAGCTTTTATACGGAATATTCATTCGATTAGCTAATTGGCACTGCCATTTTACAGCCAACAATTTTAAAAAAATATAAGTTCTCGGATAAAAAACGACATAGAATTGTGTATACCATTATCATTTCTACTCTACTTATCTTGATCTTCTTTTTTATTTACCTCTTATACAACCACTCATCTGGACATTCTGTAAACCTGTATCATTATCATTCTGCTTAATTTTCATCTTCGACGTTAATGCTTCCTATCCGCCCACGCTGGCTGGTTTTCATATCCATTCTTAAATCATGACAATATCCGTTAAGTAACATTATTCTAAGTATAGTATGAGCGTGTGACAGAGGGTCGTAATCATTTGTCCGTTATTTACATCATTATATTCCACACTTTTTAAATCGATTTTTTGTCCATCCCCCTCACAAGTGTTTAATTTGTCTTATTTTTATCTTCTGTCACATTGTGAAGCTACAAGATTCAAGATACAAAGAAAAAAAAAATTGTACAATCTCTTTAAGGTGTTAATGGTGATGATGTAAACAATGAGCAAAGGATCATGACCTTCTGTCACAGTCTCTTATGTAAAAAAAATATTACAAGTATATTAATATATAAAGTAAAATTAGAATAATATAACTATAAACTCATATTATCAGAGTTGATTTTTTTTTTTTGGCGGAGGGAGAGGGGGCGGGAGGGGGCGGTAAAAATGATATTATACAATATTTCTCCTTATCACATTCGATCACTTATCTACTCGTAGCACTTACTGAAATTCTCATTTACATCAGAATGTACATAATCACACGTCTTTCAATAATGCCCTTATCAGATGTATTACGATTTAATCTAATACATAGTTCAAAAAACTATATTTCTCTCTTTCCGGCCTCTTCCTCTCTTTCGTTAAATAGAATTCGGTTTCAAGTGTTTCCGCTCCATTACCTACTGTTTCACAGACCGTCAGACGGACACGATCTCCATTTATCAGTCAATGTCTCAAATTTAAGTTTATTTTTCGCACCAGTCTAGTGGTAAAACTATCCTTGTGGTGCAAATCCACTTCACGCGCTCCAATCTGCTCAGAACGAAAGTAAAACTTTGCGGAGTATCCTCAGAGAGTGCAAAATGTTACCAATTCACTTTGATTTGAAAATGACTGCCAACTCGGCGTGAGAAAGTGAGCATGTCCAAAGCCTTGTGAAGCGGCGCCGGGTTGGAGAGTGCCCGGACTTATCAGTGGTAGTGGAAAAGTCATTAATTAAAAGTGGATACCTTATTTCCGGTCCGCCTCCGACCCCGGCATCCAGTGAGACTGACCCCATTTCACAGTTCTGTTGTTCGGCTGTAATTCTCTCTCCCCTCTCTTCGTCCTCCGTCCCACTATCCCTGGCATAGGTATATTACGCCATTGACCTACTTGTTAACCCTAAACATCTCAATAGAAAATGATGGAGATTCAGGTTTCTTTTTTGACGTTTTCTTCATGTTTAAGAAATAGTAGTTTATGCTTACAATGATGTGAGTATATTGCCTGAGTGAAGAACCAACTGGGTTCGAAAATTTGGCTAAGTCGTTCAAATTCTACAGCATCGAATTCTATGCATTTTTTTTTACTTTTCATTTTTTTATTTTTATTTTTTATTTTTTATTTATTTATTTTTTTTTTTTTTTGTAGCGCATTTGATTAAGTTGCCGGTAGACAATTGTCTTAGATTTTAAGATTTTTATAAAATGATATATCTTTACTATATTAATATTGTGCTGTTTGAAAAAGAATTCCAGAGGAAAGAATGATCGACCAATATTTCACTAGTCCAGACCCTTGACATGTCTAGGCTTTATGGAGCATTCAGGCCCCTTGACTGGTCCGGCTACAACTCTAAGAGTGGTGCGAACTCCTATTTGAAGATTTAGGTTTGGGCTACTGCAATTTTTGATCCGTGGAAAATTTGAAGCCTGAGTGGCAAAACAGATGTTTGTTATAAAATATGTTTGTTTTACATTTGCATTTCAAAGTCCTGAACGTTTTAATTATCATGCACAATATAGAACTAAAAGACATTATTCCTATGGGTAAATTAAACATTATAATCTCAGTAAACAACATTATCTCTGCCTAGCTCACGTGCACACGAAACAGTGGTTATGAAATATTGCCAGACAGCAGGAAACTTCAAACTTGTATAGCTTTGAGCAATCGGTTAGCAAACAAACACTTATCAGCTTTTAAACTATGGCCAGATTTTCAAGTGTTATAGACAGATCGTCCTCCGGGTACCCGTGCATTTACATCGGCATCACCACTATCAATCCACGTATGTCCGAATCATATCGGTTTTGCAGAGGTAACTGATTATGAATATATTATGTACTATCAAAACTGACAACGTTCATACTTGATTGGCATGTTATGGAAATGAGACTGATTATTGAATTGTTCATTTTAATTATGAAATTGCAGAGGAGTCGGTAAAGAGCGGTATGCTATTACGTAACTAGCAACGACATAAAGTACTGGGATGGCTAAACTTGTCGCCATGAGAAAATTTGATCCAAATTCAGCTATGGTAACTATTATTTCTTAACTATCTTATGAAAAGATTCTCAAAAGCAGTAATAAATGAAGAGTGAACTTCTGCCGGTGCATAGTCCAAAATTTGTTTCCTCAGTAATTAGCCTTAATGTTGAGCTCATCACTTTACTTTTCACATTGAGTTTAAATTTTAGATAACTACAGCACCTTTACTCGGAATGGAGGTTGTTTTCACCAGCTCAGTTACATCCTTCTCTTAGATACAAGGATTGGTGCTTAGTAAAGAGAGAATAAATAATTTTTGCAGTTTGTGTTTGTAATGTACACCAAAAAAGTCTGAAAACGTAAAGATGTAAGCCGAAGATCCTTGCTCTAATTGTCATTATTTTCTTTTTTTTTTTTTTTTTAGCGTTTTGAACGAACAAAAGATACGAGCTCATTTCCAGTTTTTACAGCGTTTGTTCAATAGCCTATATATCTAGGAAAAGGTCAATGTTTACGCTGACGAAAAACCGTGCTCATTCGTGGTTTCGACCGCTTTTTTCACATACGAGTTTTTACTTCATGACATGAACCATAGGGTGATTTTTCCACTGTTTGAATTTAAGAACGTCGTGTCTAATGGTACGGCCACAGTTGTGGTTTACCTGGTGCTCGATCCGCCTGTGAGGGTCACAGAGTGTATGAGAATTATGGTGCCGCCGCCTGGTGCTTGATGGTGGTACTCTTGGGATACCTTGTACTCTACCACTCGTACGTTTTGTCTGTTACGAAAAGTATTGTGACAATTACATCTCCTTGGCGATAGAGTGCGGGTCAGGTTTCTATAGAGAAAAAGAGGACAGAGGAATGCTATAAGGTTTTGTATATATATACACACATATATACACACACACACACACACAAACACAGACAGGTAGGGAGAGAGAAATGCCACAGATACGCCCAGATACACCTATACACAGACATAGATATGATGAGAACGAGGATTGATATAGAGATAAACGAGAACAAATTTGATAATAAACTGACTAATGCTTATCAAAAAACAGACAAATGAAAGAAGAAAGAGAGATACGCATAGACAGAGACACAATCGTACATATAATATATTATACGCGCATGAACGTGCTCAAGGATAAGGTCGACATTTGTTTTGTTGCACCACACACAGTCAAGCTTGAAATGTTGAATTCCACCAGCGAGACTGATGGAATCAGCACCGTGAGCACATGTTGTTAAAAATCAGTTTACTCGCACTCCTGATGGTGGCAAAGTAATGGAATTAGCCACTACAAAATGTTCATCGGCAAACTGTATTCCACTAGATATTGCTGGAAAGAAGAACTCACAGTAACAGTGTTCGCAAAGAGACCAACAACATCAATATTAAGCAATAAGTTACTGGAAATATGATATCAATAACAGCAATGAAAGTGTTCGGGTCTGTAATACGTTTCGATTATGTGGGCACATTTTTTATTACTCCACATATATCATAAATTAATGTAGGATCAAACTCTTTGCTGATTTAATTTTTAAAGTAATTTGTCAAGGTTTTAGTACTTTAGAATGACGGTGAAATATATCAAAGATAAACCATAGCCATTTCACTAAACAGTTAGTTACGGATTATTATCTCACAAACTTAGTATCATAACATAGATCTTCGCATTTAGTTTTCCAAACCCCCATTTCTTGTTTATTACAAAACATAATTATGTGATGGGATATGAGGAACTGGTTCTTATCTGAAAATGTTACAGTTTGGAAGTGAAACGCCCCTTTTTGAGTGCCCCATGCCCTGATACAGGGTTTGCTCTTGTGGCAGTTTACAAGTGTCGCCATTTCCGCTAGTCTTCAAAGATAACGTTGGGGCCAAAATAGTGCCTCGCTGATTCAATCTGTGTCAATATTTTGATAACGGTAACTACGAGTATATCGGCTATCCATTAAGGGTTTGGTATGGAATGGTGAGGATGGTGGGCTTGTCACTATATCTAGAATATGGCTAGGGGCATGTGCTACCCAAAGAAAAATTCCACCATTTCCTGAAAAAAGACACTTTGCTTCATAGATCTGAGTTGCTAGCACACGTCAAGACAGAATAAAAAATCACTTATAATAACAATAATCGTGGCCATCTGAATTTTTTTTTTCACGCATTTTTATTTCCGTCATAATACATTTTTGTACAGAAGGATTTTTAAATTCATCAGTCCTGTCTCTCGTAACTGACGAGAACAACTTGATGATTGTTTCTATATTTATTTTCATTAAATGTCCTTATTCGTAATAACAAAAATTGATAAAGAAACTGTAGTACTGTTCTGTACAAATGCCTGTTATGCATTAATAGATGAGCATTGCAAATTTCTGCCAATTCACACACACACACACACACGCACACATACACACACTCAAAGTTATTGGAATTAGTCTGTTGAAAAATCATTTTGAGAAATTCGGTGAAAAGGCCGCTTTTTCCTTTGTATAAATAAAATATAAACAAAAGCTTTAAAAGAAGGTTCACCTCACTTTCCTCTCACACGCTGAGACAAATCAACAAGGAAAGAAACCTGAAGTTTTTCAATCTAACCCAAAACTTGAACATTCTGATGTTTATAACATTAATATCGTTTAGTAAGGGGTGAAATCCTGTGATGTGATAAAAACTACTTCCCAGTGCGCAAATGAGGCATTCTGCTTTTGTTGTTGTCGTCGTAGCTGTTGTTGTAGTGTGAGGAGACTGCAGGCATACAACTGGGATGTGGTTAACTGTCTATGGATCAATAACAGGGTTGCAGCCTTACGATGTGATTAAATCTTCAACTTTAGTCAGTAGTGCTGCCTTTAATGGATACAGAGAAATGGAGACGGTATAGTGAAGTATGTGTTTTTGATGGTATATTTTCTCAATATTATATTTTGTCTTTGTACTTGGAGTATGTGTTGTCTCGGCAGCTAATGTTCTTTTCTGCTTGTTAAATTATATATTTGTTTATATAGTGCCAGTTATTTCTTCTAATTTTCTTCTCTATTCCTGCAATCGCCCTTTTCGCTCCCTTTTTTTTTTCTTATACCCCCTCCACCCGGCCCCTAACTCTCCCTTCTCTTCTCTCTCTCTCTCTCTCTCTCTCTCTCTCTCTTCCTTGCGCTATTTGTTCATGAAAAAATAAAATATCATCAGCAGCAATTCGATAGTTAGGTACTTAGAGATATCCTTAACTTTGGGAATAGATTTGAAGCATTTTCTTAACTTTAAACACGAAAGCAAAATCGTCAGCATCACTCTCCTCAGGATATCGATCACGGACGAAAGAGCTTCACTCAAACAGACCTTGGTATAAGTTCACAAGTTCATTGTATGACTAACATTTCCTCCTCTCTTCTCGTCCTCCTCTCGTCATTGTCTAAAACCACAGGGCATACAAAGGACATAAAAATAAAAAACAGCAATCGCCCCCCCAAACAAATCTGGCCATGAAGTTGGTATTCCACCTCCGGGTCATCAGTATCATTATAGTGGAATCCAGCCCAAGTCTAGCGAAGCCATGGCCCACTGGGCTATAGCTCTATGAGAGAAGCGTAGAATGGCATGGGCTACATGTCCCGAGGATGTGTTTGCTCAAAGACATTTCTGGATGCCCCAGGAACATTCCTAACCGACAGCCCCTCATAGTCTACGATGTAACCTTCTGTCTAGATGGGAGCCTAATGATGCCTGGGCATGCGAAGGCTAAGGCGAGACCAAACACTTATACTCACACATACACTTCATATCACTCACACACACATATTTCTGTAACATACCTTTAAGCGATTTCTCAGTTGCCAAATTTGAACCAACAAGAAAAGAAAAGAAAAAGTGTTTAAAAAAAAAAAAAAGAATAAAATGAAAAGAAAGGAAGCAGTTTCCTGTAAGCGGCGGGAAGGGGATCATGACAACAAAGAATACTAAGATGCAGAGAGAAAGAGAGCGAGAAAGAGAGAGAGATTAAGATAGAACGAAAGAAAAATAAAAAGAATGAAAGAAAGAGAGAAAGAAGGAAATTATGACAAAATGAAAACGTAATAAAGAGAGGGATAGAGGAAGAAGGAAATTATGACTGAATGAAAGAAGAAATAGAAAGCAAACAACAAGGAAGAAAGAAGAAAAAAGAAAGAAGGAAAGAAAGAATGAAAGAACAACAAAGAAAGACAGATAAGAAAAGAAAGAATGAATGAATTGCAACAGAAAATTAAAAACAAAAAGATAGACAAGGAAAAGAAGGTGGAGAAAATAGAAATACACATGAAAACTCCAAAAATTAAGGAAAAGAAAAAAA
>JBCEWB010095834.1:0-12300 GCA_039654565.1 Peronia peronii
CCCCCCCCCCCCCCCCCCCCTCCCCCCCCTCCCCCCCCCCCCCCCCCCCCCCCCCCCCCCCCCCCCCCCCCCCCCCCACACCAACCTAAAGTGATATACCTATAACTCAAAATAAAAATAAAATAAAATAAAAATTAAAACAGCAATTATGACCAGTTTTTATACACATATTGAGAACAAGCAAAGAAGTGTGGGCATTCACAGCAACAAAGCTGGCCAAAAATGTTTTTTTAAAAAAAAAGACTGTCTTCGACGCAGATTCAGAGCTAAAACTGACACGCAAGGAGCTTATACTGTTATACTGGAGAGCGGACCGATGACATCACGAGTGCCGAGTGGGGAGCCATGCCCATGAGGACAAGAAACCTAGTTAACGTCGTTCTTACTGTGTTAATACGTGTTCAGTAGTTTCAAGACTAAACGAAACTCACACTGTCATTGTCTCCACGATAGCAAGTCTACTGTATTCTGTTCTTGCTGTAGCTCTCTATATCAATAATATATTTTTTAAAAATCATGAATCCGTTTGTTTACAAGAAAAGATTTACTGTATTTATATCGACTACACTCCGTTCGTAATAAAGGACGCCGAGCACAGCAACGCTAAGTCTAGCCCTCATGGCCATGGCGCCCAGTGGTGGCACGCGAGACACAGAGGGTTTTGCTAAGGTGACCTCATCAGTCCGCTCTCCAGTATAATAGTATAAGCTCCTTGGGTTTACGCCAAAGCTGTGAGCTTGCATTACATACTCTCACTATCATCAGCTTTGCCAAGTACTACAAGGTAGGAGAGGAAAAGATATAACGCCATGACTAGGACGTCTATGACGACATTTATTTGTAATGGACAGAAAACAAACAGTTCCCAGAATGGGAATTTCCAGGAAAAAAGATTATTGTCATCATCTCCAGTTACTTCTTCCTTTCCAAGTTGGTTTGGTCGGGTGTAAATATGATATAACATTATTGCTACCGATACTGTTAACTTGCTGGTGTCCCTTCAGTAACATTGGGATCAGATTGTAAAGTTAACATTGGACGGAACTGATTATAATATAACGATGTCGGTCAGTACACAGTCTTTCTCCGTACAAATTACACAGTAAAAATAGGATTCTCAATTCATATATTCGAAAAGATATGCAAAGAGCTGTTTATTTATTTATCTATTTATAATTCATTTATTTATTTGTTCATTTATTCATGTAAATGTTTATTCACTCCTTTATTTATTATCTTACTTATTTCTTTATTTCATGTTTATATTTCTTTATCTCACTCTCTGTTCATGTATTTATTCATTTCTGCTTTATTTATTTAGTTAAATTGTCATTTACCTTTGTATTTATTTATGCTTTTGAAATTCATTTATTTATCTGTTTGTTGACGCTTATTTTCCAGTGAAGCGAAACCTGAAGGTGCATTTAAGTACCTGTACTTTCAGATGAGCGAGATATCAACTATCAAGTGCAAATTGACCTCAGGAACGAGCACTCTTAGATCCAGAGCTTAGCAATGGGCGGGGATTATCTTCCCCTCACGAGAACCTTGAAGGAGGACACGAGCGTCTTTGTTAGACCTCTTACGGTTGGTTCACCGCGACTCCGGTCAGCCAATCCCCTTATTTATCGCACTGTCTTGCACTCACACGACCCAAAATAGTAAAGTTCAGCCATTGGCTGGTATCCATTCTAATGTATTTTGACGATAAAATGCAGTAGCCTATTCTGACAGCTTCGAATGGTGAAAACAGCAATTTAATTTCGCGTTCTCATTTCTAGCATATAGTCAATGAAGTACAGTGTTCTGAAAATAAAGTATGTAGACTACGTAATATGCTTTGAACTAATAGAGGTCTAAGGAACACTAACGGGGGCTGACAAAAAAGACTTTTTTTTTCATTACACTTTAATCATTTGTCCGCCTATTCACCTATTACTTTCCAAGATATTAAAACACTGCCTATTGGATCACTTAATAAAAAGAATGAAAAAAAAATGAAATAAATTCTTTCCCTTCTTTCTTTCTTTTTTTTTCTTTCTTTTTTTTCTCTCTTTCTCTCTCTCTCTCTCTCTCTCTCTTTCTCTCTCTCTTTTTTATAGTTTTGTGAACCACTTTATTCTCAAGGATGAAAAGAGAGATTGCAAAACTAAATCTCAATTTTCTGGACACGGATTTTTTTTTTTTTCAGGGGATAATGCGTTTTGTCAGGGTATAGGAGAATGGCTGAGGAATTCTCAGACCGAAACAGAAGGTCATCCTTTGTTAGCAAAGACAAAACGGACGGCGCTCGCTAAGACGTCACTGAAGATACCATCAGTGCAGGGCGGGAAATCCTGTGCTAGGGAGCTTATTAAGTCCCCTTCATTAACCTTAAGTACCTTAAGGCTGAGATGGTGCGTGCTACCTGCCACATGATCATCTATTATTTATACTGCCGTTTTAATGAAAAGGACCGTATAACAATGTCTCGCAGCCAGTCAAAATGAGACGTATGTCGATTTTTCACCATCTGGGGGTTTTTGGTATCATGTGAAAACTTATTTCATATCCTTTCAGGTGGTGAAAAAAGTTCTGAGCTAGCGTTATTCTAGCCAGAGATATTGCAGTTTAAAGAGACAAGGAGGACTCCCCCCCGCTCCTCAAGCGATGACAGAAATTCCTAGAAAATCGAGTGTAAATGAACGGTCGAGCGCATAAATCTACATACCTACCTCACAAAAAAAACAAAAAAAACGATTTTAATGAACAAATATTTATAAATCGAGGGTAAGACCGATACTGTCTTGTTCAGAAATGAATGCCCTTTCGATTTCTGCAATATTAAAAAAAAATTCGATGTCTGACCGCCCTCATCACATTCAAAGCCCGATTTCTCCGTTTTAGCCCAGGAACTTACGTCTCATTTCGACTGGCCGCGAGACAAATGCAACATCCGCACTTTGCGGGAAATGACAAAAAACGTGTCGAGTCTCATTACTCCGGCCCCATGACAGCTAACTGAACATTTTTTTCACAGGATTGTAGAGGACGATCTATTTCATTTTGTTATATTACTTCAAAATTGATTTTGATAATATTTGCTAATTGAGAAGCGATACGGTCTATTACATTAAAACTACAAGAACCAGCTTTGAAAGAGAAGACCGTATATGGTAACTATAGATGTTAAAGAATCGCGTCTTGCAGATTGGTATTGTATGAGTAGGCCTAATGAAAATGTACGGAAAGAAATATTATGTAAATACCGAGGCAATTTTGTATCCTTATAGTTAGGATACAGTCAAAATCGGACGTAACTCAAATCCCTAACTATAACGATATTGCCAAGATTTAGTGCAATAAGGAAAGATATGAAATGGACTTCTCTAAATGAGGAAATAGAAACTAGACGACAGATTGTCTAAAACTGAAAAGAGTAAAGGGGAGGAATGAGGGAGGTTTATTGATACCCTAGAAATGTACTTTTTTTTACCTCCACAATGTATTCTTTAATTAATGGATTGTACACTCAACCAGGCAAGGACATTCAATATGTACATTATAAACAAACAGGTTGGAAAAATAAAAGCATTGCACATGATGATATTTCATATGATTATACGTTATAAATAACATAGCGTGTAATAACATAGCATGTAATGCAATGAGTACGCATGATTCGATAGATATTTTCTTTAGAACGTGAGCAATAGCTGATATGTATGAAAACAGTCTGTGCACTTGTATGCAGTCATTGGCTCGCTGACCGTCACTGTTGTTGTTGTTATTGTTGTTGTTATTGTTGTTGTCGTTGCTGTTGTTATCAGTGAATGCACATGACTTTATACATGTATATCCAACGAACACTCTCTCTCAAAAGTGAGCAGCAAATCATCTCCGTCCACCCGACAGAGTACACTATGTGGAGAGTCTGATTGATGAAAGGTTGGAAGCCATGTTGATTGAAGGCGTCGCTGTAGTCAAGGAAACAGGCATGACGAAAAAACAGGAGCTGCGAGTTTCCTCTTTTCCTTGAGATCGGTGTCGTTGTTTCCTGGCCTCACTCAGACTGATCTCTCACCTTCAGTGCACGTGCTGACATAGGACAGTCCTGGCTGCACGTGCTAGGATAGGATAGTTCTGTTTGTACATGCTAGGATAGGACACTTCTGTCTGCACGTGCTAGGATAGGACAGTTCTGTCTGCACGTGCTGTGTGAGAATTATCACAAGAGTCATGTGCCCTCCCACCCAGTCAGTCTGTCGAGTGTCATCCAATAAATATGGTGTAAATAGATTTGCATATGACTGGAAAATGTCGAGAAATATTGCCATAGTGCTTCTAACAGGGAGGTGCTCACACCTAGAGGGTCGTTATGGAAGGCCACGAAACCCAGAAAAAATCCTAGGCTTAGAAAGAGGAAGTGTATCACGGAAAAGGTCACCACTCGCCACAGAGCTCGGCCCATGAGCTGGAACAGCTCGACTAGCATAAAAAATGGCTTGCAGACCACGCGAAGGATGGAACTAGATAGTCATAAAGACAACAGCCACTCGGAGATCCGCCGGTCACGGAGTCTCTTGTCCACTCGCGTCTCGATCCCGTGGTCACGTAGCATGAGGGAGAGATGGTCAACTGGCTCCGCCTCGGTGCCTGAATCCGACTCGTTCTCGCTGATATCAGTGGGCTGCAGTAACCAGGCATCGTTCAAGTATTTACTAATCTCTTTCACAGAACTCCGGCGGTTGGGTTTTATATCCAGAGTTTTTCGGAAATATTTCATCATACGCGGCGAAAACTTCCTCCACTGAGATGGAATCTTGGTTGTTTTTCTTCGTTGCCATAAGATGAATTCTTTGAAATAAATGTCCCCGATGTCGGCGTTTTCCCAAGGGAAATTACCTGTTAGCATGCAGAATAACAGAACTCCCAGCGCCCATACGTCAGCGCCTGAGCTCACATGTATGCTTTCATTTCGCACCGCTTCACACACTTCCGGCGGGGTGTAAGGAATGCTACCATTGGTTTTACGCACCATGGCACCATCACGGCGCGTCATCCCAAAATCCATCAGTTTGACTTTGGAAAAATCGGGCGACATGACCAAAATATTCTCCGGTTTCACGTCTCTATGTACCAGTTTCTTGCTGTGCATAAATTCCAATGCGGACGCCACTTGCTTGATGACGGTTTTGGTGTCCTGCTCCGCCATGCCGACTTGTGGGGGTATGGAATCAAATAAGTCGCCCATCGGGGCGTATTCGAGAGCGAAAACATAGCTAGCCCGAGTCTCAAACGCTACATTGTAGCTGTCGACGATATTGGCGTGGGGCGAGAGGTAGTAGCTTATATTAAACTCCCGCTGAAAGTCCCGCAGTTTGGTCGTTGTCTTCGGCAAAATTTTCAGTGCGATTTTGGTGCCAGTTTCCTTGCAGATGGCTTGTACCACTTTCCCGTAGGTACCTCGGCCCAGATCTCGCACGATCTCGTAGTGATCTCGGAGACTGAGCATCTGAAGATTCTCTGACGTACTGCTCCTGGGTGACCTTGATTTAGATTTGACCGAGCGGACATCTTCTTCAGACTCCGAGTTGAAGAGAGACGAGTTTGGTCGGAGGAAGTTTGTGTTGGCGTTGTTCTCTTGCAAATGATCGGGGGAAGGTAGTAGAGCCATCTTCTCGCAGTCTTTCTACACCCCGATGCACTAAATTCCAGAGAAATTATGATTAGAATTATATTTCTCTTCTGATCACTACGAAATTAACACATCATACTGAAAAGCAGAAAATGATCCATGGGGTTGTGAAGAGAATGTTTCAAAAGACAACCCTATAGGTAGGTCAACAGATAGTCCTTCGTCGATTTATCCCACCCAAATTTGGGTGTGCAATCCAAGAGCTGTAAAACTGTTCCGGTTTTTCCCCTTTGCGTTTTCCAGGAGGAGCAGACAATCCAGGACTAGCCAGCCAGTAAGACGACGGTCTAACCCAAGTCTTTCATCATGATGGGGCAGGGAGATAGGGCTGGAATGGGCGGGGGAGGGGGGAGGGGGGAGGAGTGAGATTGAGGGCAGAGGGGTGGAGAGATCGGGCAATCTGAGCCTCCAAAAATAAAATGAAAACCTTTTTCAGGGCTGCGGTCCAGAAGTGCTAGCGTGGCGAGAGTCGATAGATCGATAGCTCAAGTCTTCCGTCCGTTTGAGGGAGGAATTGAACGCCTGGGCAAGAGAGGAAGAGAGAGAGGGAGAGAGGGAGAGAAATGAGGAGAGAGGGAGGGAGGTTGTCGCAAGCCAAGGGCTATTTTCTCTCCTCTCGGGGCACTGTCACTCCCTTGCCTGCCCCTCGCTCTGGTCTCGGACTGGCTGGACGCGATGACTCATCTGTGGACACACACAGAGAAAAAACATAAAGATGCTTGGTTAGAACTGAGTTCAGCTCTGTACAGATTTGTTTTATATTGCTAGAATGTTCGAAATAAATGTGACATTTGGTGATACAAGGAATCTGTCTGAAGATAGACAAGAGAAAGGTCTAGCGGGCTTTTCTTTTTTTAAGGAAAACTACATAAGCATAAAAATGTATATATGTATTAATAGTGATAATAGGAAAAGAAAAACAGTAATATAAACGTATTTATAATAATAATTTACTATTACTGCTACGACTGCTACTGTTATTTTCTGTTGTTTCTGTTACTATTATTACAACTATTAAGCTTACTTTTCCACTGTCACTACTACTCCCACCACAGCTTAACTACAACCACTACTATAACAACTACTTTTTTTAGTACTATGATAACCCATACAACTACCACTATACTTTTCTACTACTATTACTACTACTACTACTACTACTGCTACTACTACTACTACTACTATTACTATTACTACTACTACTACTACTATTACTACTATTATTACTACTACTACTACTACTATCACTGCTACTACTACTACCATTGCTCTGTTACAACTACTACTGCTACCACTATTACTACATATACTGCTATGGCTACTATCACCATCATCACAACTATTACTTATAATAATAAAACTATTGAAATGAATAGTGGTTTATGTACACAAGACAAGACAGCATATTTAGATAAACAACTACAGCACACACAGAATCAAAATAGGCAAACATGCCAAACGCTTTTCAGTGCGATAATTTGATATGACGTTTTCTTTGACGTCAAAGTCGTGATCGATACTAATTTGTCTTCCCTCCGAATATCGAACGTGTACTGCAATACCTTCGATATTTTTTCTTAAAACAGACCTAGGGATAACCATAACTATTATGCCACGCAGAATGGAGTAACTGAAATGATGCATTCAATTATTTGATGAATTTAACAGGGACATAAATTATACCGATGTCAGGAACACTATTACCCGTCTTCGGCACTGACAGAACTGGCTTTAAAAAAGTAACACTTAGAACTTGTTTGATAATTTTTTGTATGATGACGAAAGAAGACGGACACGTTTGACTCAAACACGTTTGCGCTCAATATTTAAAGTTTTGACACACAAATATAGTAACGGTTTAGTATAGATTACTATAATGCAGGAGGCACAGGTGGCGTAGGTGCATATAACGAGGACCCCCCCGCCCCAAAAAAAAAAAAAGAGGGGGGGTGGGAGTGGGGGGGGGGGGGGGGACCGAAATAGGGAAATGATGATGATTATGTTCACGCTCTAAATATGTTGGCGATGCAAAGCAGAAAGTGACAAAGAGAAAAATATAGTCTTTTCTCTAATACTTTTTCGGCGTTTACGACCTAGCACACCGTTGAACCATATGGAAGAAGAAGAAGAAGAAGAAGAAGAAGAAAAAAGAGGAAAATGAAACAGTTCTTTTAGTTTATTATTTTCTGATATGGTACTATACAAGAAATGTTCACGGTTGTTTTCAAGATGGCTCCTCCATTTTAACAGTTTGGAGGAAAGGGAGAAGAACAGTTTTGGCGCAAATCAAAAGTAGGATTTAGGCAGAGGTGGGTTAGGCTTTAAAAGTAGCATTAAGTTAACGAGACAAAATAATAAGTGTTCAGTTAGGTTACTTGTGTGATGTTGATTAATGACTAACATTATAACTCGAAATCTAAAAAAAAAAAATAAATAAATAAATAAAGACGATTGCTGAAAAACCTTGACGAAATGTACGATATACTCTCTCTCTCTCTCTCTCTTTCTTTCTGTTGTGTGTGTCCCCTCTCTCTGTTTCTCTTTCTCCTTTGTCTTGCTCTCTACCCTCTCTCTCTCTCTCTTTCTCCCTCTCTCTTAATGACTTCACTACAGCAAAATAACACGAAGAGCTTCAGACATATTTAGTTTGCAGATTTACATGCCTGTAAATATTGGAAAGTAATTTGTGCAGACTTAAAAAAGACTTAAAAAAGAAAGAAAAAAAACAACAACCTCAGTTCAAATTAACGAGTGGAGGTGAGTTACCAGAGCATAACGTTTTCCACCGCATAAGTGTCTGTAACCATTTCCAACATTCTAAGCTGAATCGACGTTTAGAACCCGATCGATTGTATAACCCCTTTATGTACACAAAGGAGACGTCTTAGGAGGAGGAAGAAGGGGGCGGGGAGGGGGGGGGGGACGGGGGGGAGGAGGGCTAGACGGATATTCGGATAGTGAAATGACAAAATTAATCGAATAACTTCAACTTAAACCGTGAACATGCGGTACTTCACTCTTCCCCCCCCCCCCCCAAAAAAAAAGATAACATAAGAAAAGTATAGCTCGTCAACAATTATAAATTCCTTTCACGGTTGAGAAACGCAGTAATATATGTGACACACAATTCACATGCAGATTCATGTAGACTTGAATATCACAATATAAACATCGGAACAAGACAGACTTCAGAAAAAAAAAAAACAAAAAAAAACTGACGCAATTTTATGATCGTATCGCTAATTGCCGAAATGAATTTCTGTAGTGCTCTCGATTAGTTTTTACGTATAACAAAGTAAAGCAACGTTCACAACAAAATATACCATAGGACGGTTTTACAAGTAATGCAATATTTCATAACCTTGTATGGTCCATCAAAATGCACAACTGAAATAGCCATCTGTTACCCGCACTTCTACATGTCGCCATCGACCAGATTGTTTTCAATGGCTCGGACAAAGGCAACGTTGGGAAATCAGCATTTCAATTACGAGACTTCTCAACAGACATTGCCCTCTGACTGGTGGGACAGCCATTCTCTTGAAACAAATAAAAACAAAGGACGTTTTGTTGACGTAAGTGTTGTTATGGTTGGTGTTACGATACGTTCTATGTACGTCTTTCAACCTCCTGGTGGAGGTTATTTCGACGGTTCTTTGTTAAAAAAAAAAAAAAGAAAAAAAGTCCTGTCTACGGTTGGTGTGATATCACAAAGATAATCATAAAAAAAATAACTAAATAAGCTGTTCATCCCACCGTGACTGTCTATGGTTAGTGTGATATCACAAAGATAATCATAAATAAAAAAAAATAACTAAATAAGCCGTTCATCCCACCGTGACTGGGAGTATCATGAGCCGCATGTTACATGTAATTAAATGTGATAGCTGTTGACTGAATTTATATTTTCAGATGAACAGTATAACCCAACCCCAGATCCAGTAGTTATTGCAAGACTGGAATGTTGATGTGTGACAGAATGAAAATATTATTACATACTATCTTACCTTCCTCATACCGTCTGACTTACTGACTCACTGACTCTGATTCTGGACCAGACTTGCACTCACGAAGAATGTAAACAACCTTATAGCACCTTGTCCACAGTCTTTGATCAACATAGAACTCATGCCACAAGAGATAGTGTCGGTGTGAATACACTGGTAAATCGCCTGATATGTACAGCGTCGTCGTGAATTTGGTAAAAACATTGCACAGCTAGATAACGCGCTGGCGTGGTCCAAAAAATCGTATGAGCTGGGATTTTGCTTTATTGATTTCTGAGACGGTTCGGGGCTGTGAAGTTTTGAAATGTTTGGGGCTGTGGGAACGATTGGAGACGAGAAGAGAGGAAAAGAGAGAGAGAGAGAGAGTGGGTGAGGGTGAGAGAGGAGGGGAGGGGGGAAAGAGGGACGAGAAGGCAATGGTGTCGAAAGATGGCGTAATTTCAACATCGACGTCATGCAGTATTGATCTTAGCGCGCCGCTCACGAGGACGCGAGGGCCGCAGCAAAGTCTTGCCCTCATAGCTCACGGAGAGGAACAGTTCACATCGCCACACCTCTGGCTGTTGGCGTCTTTATATGTCAGAAAGACCAGGGGATGGGGGGAGTAGGGAATAGGAGGAGATACCGTCTAATATATTAAAACGAATATCATTTATTTGCCGTCTAATCTTTTGAAACCCCACGAACAGTAACCAACAGATCTTAAGAAATAACTCCCAAAATTTACTTTGTCTACTGTCATATTTTGTCCAAGTAAGAGACACAAAAGTTAAAATAGCGTTTCGGAAAACCAGGCTTTCAACTGATGGAAGAAAAGATGACGCGATGCTGACACAGAAACTGCCAGAGAACAAACGGCGGAGAAAAGTTCAGTTTGCACAGAAACTACCGAAGGCTGCATTTTGCACTTACGACGAGACCAGATGTTTAAATCTGAAATCTGCTGTAAATTCTCAGGTGGTTCATCAATTTCAATAACCTCAGAGTCATTCTGAGAATAATTTCAGACTAACTGTTTGGTATTTTGGGGACTATCTAGATACCCCCTGGCGGACAACGAAATCTGACTTTGCTGCTATAAATTACACATTACTTAGTGACTTTTTTTTTGTTGTTGTTGTTTTTTTTTGTAGAAGCTGATGTCTTCTTTGTCGTTTCTCTTTATCTCTCTTTCTCTTTGTCTTTTTTTTTAGTCCGTCACACTCTTCATCTTAGATTTGGCTATCTTGTCTTGACGCATACGTTGACCTCTTGCTCCAGATCTATGTTCTGGGATTAGATCATTGGGTCAAGTCTGGTGCTCACGTGATGTAAAAAGTATGTCTCCAATTCAGGTCAGATTCCTACACGAGCTTCTGGAACCACCACAGACAAAAGTCTGGCTCGGGTTATTTTCGGCTCTCCAAAGACATTGCGTGACATTCTCTTAATGTCTTTCAACCTTCTGAGGGTGGTTTTGGAAGAGAGAGAGAGAGAGGGAGGGGGGGGGTAGGGGGGGGAGAGGGAAGGGGGGGGGGTGGATGTCTCAGCGGATTAAAAGACAGAAATAATTTCAGGGGATACCCACCATCACCCATCTCCTGGCCGGCTCGTTGTCTGACTTGGAGCGAGTAAACACGAACCCCAGGGAAAGAAACATATCAATAAAAATTTCTTAAAATCATTACAAGATCGATTTATTTGCATCCTGTTCTGATGTAGGTCTGGTTGGACAGTGTTTCTTTTACTGAACAAGTGACATGAGAGAGACTTTTTATAACTTATCAGCCGATCAAAAACTTCTTCTTCTGCATCGACAGCAACAATAACGACAGCAACAAGAAGGATGAAAAAAAAAAATTTAGGTCGATCTCGGCAGTTGCACATAAAGTGAAAGATCTACTGAAACATCATCTCTACTGAAACAAAATTAAAATAAAATAAATAAAATATAAAATAAAATAAAATAGAATAAAGACCCATACACACCCCCACAGCCTCACACACCCACACATATCATCTATAAAAAATAAATCAAGTTATAGATATTTTTTCACCTGAGCCATAGAGATTTCTATAAGTCAGAGATCTCAATAATTTAATCATTTTACTTGTATTGCGTCAAACATGGATTTTTTTTTTTGGGGGGGGGGGGGTCGGGGGAGGGGGGGGGAGGTTTATATTGCACTTCCAAACGAAAAGAAACGCTCGTGTTGCACAACGTGTATTCATGTGTGTGTGTGTGTGTGTCTGTGTGTGTGTGTGTTAAGTTACGGTAGTTACAACATCATAACTGTCGGGCCGATCATTTACCCAAAAATAACGGTGAATACGGGAGCCAGAATTAGAGAAAAGAGGTTTATAACTTAACCCCTTTTGGAGCGTGAATCATATTGCTCTTTGTATGCATGGGTTAGGGTGTATAAATTTGAGAGAAGTGAAGAGTTAAAGAGAGCGAGAGAGAGAGAGAGAGAGAAAGAGAGAAAGGGAAGAACGGTTCAATTTATCAATTTGTTAAAGTAAAGTATGCTATGATTAGTATGCATGATCAGGCTGGTATATTACGGAGAATGATGGGTGGGGGGGAGGGGGGGAGGGGGGACGATGGAAAGAGCGTAGAGAAAATATTGGGAGAGA
>JBCEWB010095845.1:13027-28419 GCA_039654565.1 Peronia peronii
TTGGTTTAAAATGTGTTATTAGTAATTTGGACCAGATAATGAAGTAGATTACTGAATGCTTTCAAGGGCAGCTTCTTATTATCTTATGTTTGAAGACTCAATCAACCATCTTTCTCACAAATTTATACTTTTTCTCACAAATTTATACTTCATACTCAAATATCTATAATAATTTGATCATATCTCTTATTGTTTTATATATGTCAAACATCTTAGAGATTACAAATACATTTTCTTGATTTTTTTTTTTTTCTTTTTCAGTTTTTGTGAATTTTAAATTTTAGATCTCTTAGTTTTTGTGAATTAACAACTCTACTTTTCGTAAATTTTAACAACTCGTGACTTGGTCAAACGTTAAGATTTTGTTGACTTGCATGACAATAACATGAATAATATTATAGGATCACCAATTGGCAAAGTTTTCACAAATGCATGTTATTTGCTATGGGTTACTGATGGGTGAGACAATCCTATAAAGCTTTGCTCTTTTTTTTCAAAATCTGATTCATCACTATAGGCCTACCTTTTTTATCAATATATTTTTTCCCCCCGTTTTTATTTTTTGTTCAAAATTAAAAGCTTGGTGCAACAAAAAATCATCAGTATTTTTGCTTCAGTATTTCTATCCAAAAATTTTGACATGACGATATTGCTTGTGTTTATGGAAAACAGACAGATCAAATGCTGGATGAGAGGACATAATTATGATGTGGAAAAAGTGAATAAAAGACAACTTCGTACATACAACTTATTTATTATACAATAATGTTCCCCATTCACAAAGTGGAAATATGACAGGTGGACAAAAGATACAAATGTAGATTTAAAACCCCATAGAACAATTGATCAAACAACCATGCCTGATATGACACTGTGATTTGGAACAAACACACTTTTTTCCAAGAAATATTCTAATCTCCCTACATCTAAGACCACTGATGGTAACAGATCTGCTATTTTCACTAATTATCTAAGACTCTGGTGCAACCCAAATCATTTGGCCAGTTCTGATATTCCACTCAATCTTGCCTGAAGAATGATGAGGAAGGACAAATCTACCATCTACAAACAATGTCAAATCAACAAGAGAAATTTTACTAACACCTCTCAAGTTCCATTAGCAGTTTGCTTTTTTTTTTTTCTCTTAAACAAATTGCAATCTTTACTAAAGACTGATTAGATCACTTCTCCATGTGCTAATATCATAAACTTGGCTTGCAGTTCTGATATAGCCTTAGCAGTTGTACCTGCCTGAATGAGGCTGAAATTCTTCCTCTAAGTTCTCGACTACGTTTTTGCAAGCAAAAGTGTCTTTATGCAATTTGCATTAATTTACTTCCTGAATGTATGTTCTAGCATCTTATGCATGATTACCACATTCATTCACCTGCAGTGTAATATGACGCAAACTGCTACAGTCAATCCCTTTGTTGAAAAGAAAACTACATCCCGCATATTAAAATGTTCTGAATTCTCTGTACTACCCAAAATATCGAGATATTTACTCTCCATTTACTCTCTATGACGCTATCACATCTATACTCTTACTTCCACACTTCATATGGACCACTAGCTGTGCATTTGTCAGGACGAGCCTTAAGAGTTTTTTGGAATCAGGGAAAGAATCAATACGGTTGCTCATATTTGTGAGGGAAATATTTTTGAGAGAAAAAAACTTGAATCAAAAAGTTATTGCATACTTTGCAAATTCTGTAATAGATACAGATTATCAGATCAATGAAAACACAGTTTGTTTATGAAATTAAACAGCTGGAATCACTTTAATGGTCTATGAATTTATCCTGGTGTTCTTAGTTTTGTCAGTCTAAGTATGTAGGCCTTTGTAGCCTTTCAATTTTACAAGTAGAATTATTCTGGCTAGTGGAGGTTTATACCGAAATTTTGATTCTAATGACCCAGCAACATCCAAAGGTTAAGTATAAGCCTGACTTGCCGTTGCTGGGTATTTGAATGGTGGACATTCAAAACGTGGATAAAATAAAAGATGCTCGTCACAGTTGACTAAACATGTATGAGTTCCAAACATTGACAGATGTTAATCAGAAATAATCAGAGAAGGTGATTTCTCTCTTGAAACAATATACAATGAAAGCTGACACTGAAGAGCTCATTCTGACATTTGCACACAGTAGCACTGACAGTTTGAGTCAATAAATGAAATGGTCATAAATATCAGAACAAAACAAAACATGACTGATGATTTCTCAAGCTGTCGTCACTTCAGCAATGACCACCTGATCTGATCCTTGGCTGACTGCAGAACCTGCCGTAAAAAAAAACACAAAAAAATAACAGGAATGAATAAGGAGCTAAACGCCCTAAATGTTTCACCAGCAACATTTTTGTAGGATGACCAAAAAAAAAAAAAAAAAGAAAACTGCAAAATCACCTGATGAAAGCAAACAAAAACAAAATAAAACAAAAGACTGAAGATAAGTAGAAATTATCAAAAAATCTGATATACTCAGACCTCTTTACAAAACAAAAAAAAAACTAACAAAAACTGGATCTCAAATCAAATAATAGAACAAATGCATCTTATTAATTTCAATTAAAAAAAAACAACAACAATTAGTGATTAAACAAGTTAACATAAAAACTTTGCCAACATGATCTGAAGTTCTTTCACTGAAATAACTGATGGTTTACATATGATTTATCCTAACAATGTACTATTCTGGCAACATTACCACCCTCTTGTAATGGCTGGAACTTGTAGGTAGAGACATATCTCACAGAGGGAGAATAAGAAGAGGCCAAGGGAGGCCTTATATCCCACACTGAAGAAAGCCTTATGTGCATGTCTTTTCATGCAAAGATAATGGCACACACAGAATAAACAAACAATTCAGTTCTGTGAAATCGGCTTCTGAAGAAAACCCCTCAATTTCATTAATTTGTGCTCAGTCACAAGGCAGAGAACTCTGTATTTCTTCTGACTTTGGAAAAACATTTCCGCATAAATGCTTTATTCCCGACTGCATAGCAGCTGCTCTGCACACAGCATAACCCTCTGACTTTTGATCTGGTATGGAATGCAACAGGAACTCAACTGTAGCTGTAAAACATGGAAGTGTTTGTGGAGTTTTTGCCCGTAAGACTGAGACACTGGTAGTAATAGGGGATATCCACGGGCTCACTGTAGCTCCTCCTAAACTGACCATAGGTATGTCAATGGGTAAAATGATAAAATTAAGAAAGTAAATGGGCAGCATATGACACCATTACCGGTGTATATTGAGAAGCACATATGAGATGTGACAAGATGAAATCATGTGCTCGTCAGACTGAGGCGACTTGAGAAATCATGTATTTATCAAAAGTGAAGGAATTTTTTTTTTTCCCTTCATAGATTCCTTCTATATCAATTTAAAAATGCATTCAGAGTTAAATTTGCTGAAACAGATTGAGTGAAAGCAAGGATTAATAATGATTAAAGAAAGTGATAGGCCATATTCTCACTAAATTCAGCTGCCACAACAGGTCAACCCCATTATCTTTAATTGCCAATCTCGACTTCTACTTAAGGCAGAACAAATTTTTTCCACGCACAGAAAGGAAATGAATAATCTTCACTGTGATACCAATAACTCCATATGCTCAAAATTTGACAAGCGCCTGGTGTCATCATGCTGCATCTCTCCCAATATTCATGCATCCTTGCCTCATATGGGACTGGCTTGACAACTACAAGCCTATTAAATTAACCATAACCCAGGAGAAAATGGCTCAAACCAACTGGAAAAACTTGAAATTTTCAGTTCAACTATTAAACATTCCCATCTATATCTGTCTTTCAACAAAGTCCACCTCCAGTGAAATTCAAGATTTCATGTTTCAAAGCCATCACTAGGGTTAGAGTGGGGTGAAGGAGAGAGAGCAAAGGCAACTGTAAATGTCAGCCTATATCTTCCATCCTGATACTAACAGGTGATTCTACTTTAGTTCATAGAGCCCATTGTAAATACCACCCCACGCCTCACAACGCTTATTGAGAGAAAAAAAAAAGGTATGAATTATAGGCCCAAACGAAGCAATGCAATGTGCAATGCAACAGTAATCTGTTCACCCATTGTATTTCTTGACATGCACTAAGTTCTTTTTTCAGAATGATTTCAGTGACCTTTACTCATCGTTCTCATTCCTATTGTATGACAACAGCAGCTCTAACAGACTCTATGATTTCAAATCAATTCAATGACAAAAAAAAAAAGATGCTGGCCCACTGTACTGATGAAACAAACCTTTAGAAAATATTTCCCTCACATTAATGAACACTTGAGTTTCCTTAATCAGCTTCTCAAACTTCTAGAAACTAAAGTATCCATGGTATGAAACCTGTGTCTAGGATGATCTTTCCTTTGTGGTGCCAGGTTTAAGGCAAAATACATGTACATGCTCATGGAACAACAAAAAAAAAAAAAACCCTAAAAATTGGGAATAAAAATTAACAGCAGCAAGAAACAACAACAAAAATACCAGCACTAGCAGGTGAATGAAAAACAAAAACAAAAAAGCAAACAAAAAAGCTAGCATTCAGCACTGCCTGCAGACAAAATGATATATGGGGATCAAAGAAAGAGATGAGGGAAAAATGAAAGTAAAACCTACAGAGTTTGATGGTTATACCAACTTTTGATAACATAAAGGGTCTAAAAACAGGCCTGTGCATAGCTGAAGATTTTCATAACTAACTGTGAACTATTCAACTCCATGACTGCCATGATAAAACATTTTCCTCCTTGTCAAGTGGGAAACTCAAATTTCATAACTGTAACCTGATAATGATAAACTGAGTAGCAAATTCCAGTGCAATTTGATACCAGATGCTACTTCATAACTCGCAAAAATTAAATTTTGATTTCAGTCACAAATACTGACAATCACTTCACCAGCTGACATCTTGAAAAGAAATACCATGTGATGAACTTTAATAACTGTGTGGTAGGCTGGGGTGGGGGTGGTGGAAAAAATAACAGAGTATTCAAGTTGTATAAAAAGGGGCGGCGCACAAAGTAAATGCATCGCTGCAAAGTGTTGAGTGATTGTCTTATGCCGTACACTGGGGAACATGCCATATCTTATTATGCTTATTTCACAAACCACCATAACCAAAACCTCAATTATCATAACCAGTTGATTACCACACCATGGCCACTGTGACCAATCCCCATGACTGATTATGCACAGGCCTACTAATGTAGCTGAAGAAGTCCCAGTGGGCTGGTAGTGTTGCTAGGTTAGGAGTGGGGGGTGTAAGAGGGGTGGGGTGTAATATGTTCAACTAACACTCACCTCCAACTTTTGGGTGAGTTGCTAATAACAAGATCATAATAAGTAATGGCAGCTGAATGCATACATTAATTTTGCTCACACTTCAAAATGAAAAAGATGCCCCCTTGAAGTCAAACTTGCATCACCAATAAAATAACAATCATGATTTTTACAAAACTCTGAAGTGAAGGAACAGAGCATTTAAAAAACTATCAAATGAATGTTGTCGAAACAATCTTATGGTGGAGATTCATATAACTAAACAAGTGGCTGTAAATAGGGAAAGAGAAAAAAAAAAAAAAAAAGAAAAATAGCCACTGATTCGGTGTTCTTTGTTATTGATTGGTTGTTATAATCATACCACATTTATGGAATGTTGGTACAAAAAAGGAGAAAGAGTCCAAAGTTCATAAACTCCCCACCCTTTTCCCCTTTTTTTCCAGTGTGTGGAATGCCAAATTGAAGATGCTGGCAATAGATGACTATGTTATGAGAATCTTTAGAGCAGGAAAAAAAAAAAGGTCTCAAGATGTGTACAAGTGTTGATTGCCCTAACACTCCTGTTGCTCAGTACCTAAAAAAAAAAAAAAAAAAAGGCCAAAGAATAGAAACAGACTGGAGAATATCTGATGGATAGACATGAGCGTCACAGGCGCTCCAAAGCCGGGTGAGCACAAAGCCGAGTTGTTTGAGCACAAAATGTTTAAAATTATAAAATGAGTCAGGTCAAATTTGTGAATATATCACATTTTGGAATAATGTTGGTTGAGAAACTGACCTGTTGGGTTTTTACTTACAATTAAATGGATCAAAAAAAAAAAAAAAAGTGATTAATCACAGATGGTGTATTCACAACATTTTTGAAAAATAAACAATGAGGTTTTGCCTCTTCACAACCAGAATCCCTATTTAACAGAGCAGTTGTGTATTCAATAATATTGATGGATGAAATGGCTTTTAAAATCTTTTTTGTATGTAGACTGTAACTGATGTGTCGAATGGCAGTGGCACTAATATGGCAAATATAATGTCACATGACTACTTCAAACCCATATGTGTCAGTCCTGATATCAGAAATAAAGAAATGAAGGTTCCACAGTGAAAACTGCAGACTTGTGAATACAGTCACATGTACATTTAGTGATGTTGATATGTGGAGTGTGATGTCTAAATGGTACCACTGTCACTTAGTGTCCTGCGATGGATGGAAGTTTTGAGGATGAATTTCTGACCGTGGTAACATTTTCACTTAAAAACAAACGTGAGTACTGTTCCATTTTCATTTAATATGGTATGAGATTTTAAGACTGGCTGAGGACACTGTGAATCTGATTATAAAGTAAATACTCTCTCTGAATTGTGATTTGTGGTGTGACATAATGTGATCCATGTGTGTGAGGTCAGACGGAGACTGGGATAAGCTCACAGACAGAATTATCAATAGGTGACGACTCACACAAACAAAATAACCCTGCTCATCTGACAAAAATGTTACGGTGCAAACTCTGAGGATCTCAAGTCCATGAAATTTTTCAAGGACTCATGAAACAGTCATTTCAATCTGTTTTCACCAAAAACAAAAAAAGTTTCCCATTCTTTATATCTATACACTGCGCTCACAACAACATGTAAAACGGAAGTATTCTTGCAGAAGAAAAGTTTTAGTTTTTAGTTTTTGTACCACCAAAGAACTACTTATTAGCTAAAAGGTCTGTTTCCTGCTAAAGCAGGTAGTCTGACATCCCTGAAAACAAAAAGTACAGAATGCAAAACAGAAAGAGAGGCCATAGCCGAAGAAAAGTTTGAGAACTATAAAGAGTGCTATATTGGAGCTGGGAGTAGCATGGAAACCTACACGTCATTCTGTCGCTATAAGCATAAACATCTGCTGGGATAAGCAATAGATTAAAGACATCTGTTACAATGTTACCGATACCCTCTTGCCCTGCATCAATATTCAAATTCCCTATGGCTCGGACCCGTGACAATGCACTTCACTCAGAATATGATTACGCTATCACAATTCACTTCGCGTTAATCTTCAAAATGACAACAATCTACAATTTACTTTTCAAGACAAACGCTCAGTATCATGAGAAAATTCTGAATATTCATTTCTTAAATTTTGTAGTTATCTCATAAAACCATCAATCACAAGTAAACCTCCTGACTCTAAATTCCTTACTTCATTACACTGAGTAGTTTTTAGATGAATTTCCTTTCCCAGACTTTTTCATAATTTAAAGTTAAAATAAATATAATGATATTGTTATGCATTCAGGCTAATCTGATGAGTATGAATAATGTTTATAACCTTTACCACAGATTCTACAACTTTGTCTTATTGTTCCTTGTTCACAAGGTTATACATGATCTGCTTTTGAAGTTTGTACTGAGCAGATGCAACACTGACACCTACAGCAATGGGAGATTGTTTTGACCAGCCCTATTACTTCACTTTGTCAGACACAAGTGGTGTCGAACAAACAGTGTACAGAAGGAAACAATCACATTTGCGCTCTTGGCTTAGAGCTTACATCATGTAAAATATCAAACATTCATGATATTAGGAAAATGTTTTCTTCTTCTTATCAGTTTTTTTGGTTTTTTTTTTTGTGATCAATCTTTTGAATGAAGAACAGTAAAGTGAATTCTTTGTTCTTTACACTGTCTGTTCAACACCCCCTTGTGTACAAAGAGATAACAGAGCTGGTCAAAATGGTCTCTCATACTCTAACAGCAAGTGAAGCCATTCTGGTTATACAGAAATGTTTCCTGTTCATAAAAAGGCAACGCTTACTAAAAGTACGAGTATGCAGTGCACATATATGCAGACGACATTCATGTTCGAGCTTTGCTACTATAATTCATTGTACATGTGGGCCCATGTTGGTTAATATAACTCATGACATATCATCCTCTATGTGCATAACCACCAGGCTGACAACTGGCACCAGGAGATTTGTCTGCCTATTAAAAATTCCATGGGAAGACAATCCCTTCTCATTCAAATATGCAAATCCTCAACTGTCGTCACCGAAAGCTCCTTGAACCTGTCACCTCCTCCTCCCCTCCCTCCTCCCCACACTGTATCAGTGCATATGTTTAGTTACAATAGCTGGTGGAAGTCAGATATCCAAACATTTACTGAGATTTTGAACAACAAAAACATGCAGTGCCCAGGCTTGAGAGCTTGATGATTTCAGTAACTTCTGGTCTTACCCAAGTTGAATTTCTGTTGTGCACACAGCGTACACGTGCCCACCTAAAGAATCCTTTTCTTATACACATACATGTACCCTGATCCACCTGGTTCTTCATTTTATACAGACATTGTCTTTATGAAATTAGCATCTCTGTTTAACATATAGATATCCTCTTACTCGACAGGTAGATACAACTGTCCACAGAACTCTATAAAGACAGCTACTTGTTCCATCGTGGTTATTTCCTTATAGTGATAATTGTTTGGTTTAACTTTCATTCTTCTTGAACAATTGCCCATGCACAGTCATTCACCTCCTTCTGTTACCAGACTGAGAAAGCACCTGGCCATAGAACTTCATCATAAGTAAATGATAACAGGATAGTTTCCGAGACTGATATGTCTTGCACCCAGAGCAAATGAATAGGGAGTCGCTCCAGGTAATTGCGAGTTACTGCTGTTTCTAACCATTTTCCGCTCAGACACCAAATTTTTCTTTTCAGGTTAGAAAAGGTTGAATTTTTGTTTTGTGGAAAACAAATACAAAATTTTAGTACCTCAGTTGGAAAATAGTTAAAAATGACTATAACTTGAAATCCCCCCGATCGACTTTCGACTCATTTGCCTTGGGTGTGAGACATATACATGTGATACAGCCATGCCAGAGACCCACAGAAGTGCCTAGCCACCACAAGCTGCGACTCTTAGCATGGGATACCTTACCCTGTCCGTGGCTGCGGACATCTGTTGCCCATATTTGGCTGTAATCTTGTGAAGTGAGAGAGAAACAAGCATAAGTTTGGAGAATCAAGGATAGCAAAGTTGGCCAAGATTGCTAATTCCCTCAGGCAACTCTGGACTGTACATTCCTAGATAAACTGGTTTGTTGATAATGCCCTTTTGTTGTGGAGTTCTTTTTAATTATTACTTTTTCCTTTCTGATTTGTGCTAAGTTGTCAGCACTGCAACAGTTCATTGAGTGACCACAACTAAGAAAATCGTTCTATGTCAGGAATCATCTTAGCTTGGCTTCTTCTGTCACAAACTTTGAACTGAAGTAAGTATGCCTTAAAAATGAATTGTCTCTGTCAGATCCTGGGACAATTTCACGAAGTAAATGTGTTTGTCTTGATGGTCAGAACTGGTTATAAATCAACCCACTGTGTATTCGTTGTACTAGTTGTGAGTTGTGCTAGATTTAGAAGTCAAGTATGCTTTAGCAGAAACAGCAATATGTTGTTTTTTTTTCCCAAAATTTTCGGGCTGTTCACTCAGAGGCTCTGTCTCATACACTAAAACTGTCATCTCATTCGGACAGATTGGGATGCGACTGGAGAGCTTATGGCCCACAGATCTATTATTGAGGGACAACTGAACAATCTAAAAAAAGTGTTAATCCTTAATTTCTAGGAGAGATCTGTTTCCACTAATGTGCATTGTACTTAATGTGAAAATACTCTTGTTAAGCAATGTTACTATCCAGGTATGAAATAATACATGGAGACTACAAGAGAAAAGAAGAACCAGAAAGGAGATGAAAAACAGAAGAAAGGAATACAATATGGCAAGAAAGTGAAAAGTTCAATAGATAGAAACTTCAAATCCTTTAAAAGAAAAAACATCAAAGGCGAAAACTCTATATGTAATTATAAAAATATAACAAGATCAAATCCCTGCAACAGTGAATACACATCGGTTATAGAACTATTCAATAGACACCAATCAACTGCCATTACAAAGAACACACTGCACATTGTTGAACTATCAGGCTTGCACAACTTGAGTTATGTCAGGCATATTTTCTGTCAGTAACATATCCATATGGCCATTGCGCTGGATACATTCTTTCAACTACAACAAGCCCACAAAGTAAACTATCATGTGTAACATTCTCCAAACACATCCACCTTGACTATAGTGCTATCACAGACAATTATTGAACAAGTTCCCAAATTTATTTTATGTGATAAACATATGCTAAATGAGTAAAGACCAAAAAAATCCAACTCACATTTGATAAAATAAATTAAAATACGTGATTTCAGTCATGAAAGAACAAAAAAAAACTATCGAATTTAGGTGACAATATATGCAATTAAGATTTTAACTACAATCTGCTTCCTTTCAAACTCTCCTCTCTCTTTAAACAGACAGAGAAAATCTGACTATGAGAAAGAACCTGTGAAAATAAGCAAGGATGAAGATCTGACTATAATTTGAATGGTTGTAAAACATTACATTCCCAGCCCAACACAATGTGGGCAAAATCATTATTGTAATCTAATCCCACACTGTATCCTTAATACATGTCATGAAGCATGTCAATCTCGACTGCCAAAATTCTGTCAATTTATGATTCTTGGCTGTTACTGACAAGTCAAAACAAAAATGCAACTTACAAGGATTAACTGGCAAACATAGTCCACTTTCAAATATGACAATATCTACAACTCAACAAATACAGCTGCCGAGTGGCAAAATGTTCAGATCAAACTGGACAGTTATTGCAAAGTCTCAAATACAGCTGCCAAATGGCCAAAATATTCTGATCAAACATGAAAATTTTTTCCAAAATCTTGAAACAGCTGCCAAGAGGCATCAAAATTGATAATTTCCCCAAAATCTTGATAACAGTTGCTAAGTGGTAAAAAATAAAGACCAAAGTTGACGATTACCCCAAAACTTTAAATACAGCAGCCAAATGGCAAAATTTTCAGACCAAACTGAACAATCATTGCCAAGTCTCAGATAGAGCTGCCAATGGTCAAATATTATGAACAAAATAGATGATATTCCCAACATCTTGAATACAGCTGCAAGAAGCAAAATGTTCAAACAGAATACATCCACAAATGTTCACAAGATACTAAGTCATGAAATATTTGGAGAACAAACATCAGAATCATCAGAAGTCAAGTTGAATTTTTCTACACAAAGTTTGGCTTTACCTCTATGGGAAAACTCTCCTTTCCGTGAGGGAGACAAATGTGCTTAATACCTTTTAGAAAGAATAAAGAATGCACTACCTTGAAAGGAAAAACAAACAAACAAACAGATAACACCTTGATGCAAAATGAATAGATAATGAAAGAACAGGTTCTTAACGACTTAACACAACTGATGTGATTATATTTGCCTATATCCGCCACCTGCTGATTTTTGTCATTATTTTTCTATTTTCTATTCTATCCATTCACATAACATGATTTGAATTTAGACCAGTTTCAACCACAAGCTAAACTAAGAAAACATCAGTGAATACACAACTGCTCACTACAACACTTTAAAAAAATAACCAACTGGTATTTCCTGATACTTCAGGTGACTGAAAAAAATAGTGTATTGGTCTTTCTTGGTACGAGGCATGAGATAAACGAGCAAGACAAAAGGAAACTCATAAGCTGGGCCATCCTTGTGTCCAGCTCCTATAATATCTGTGCTTGTCCTAGCCTTTGTAGCTGAAGCGTCTGTGTGTTTGTCTTAACTTTTAAAGTCTTTCAAAACAAAATTATCATTACTCATGCAAGTGGTTGTAAAGAAGGTCTTTTGTAGATCTTTTGATAGCTACCCTTGTAAATATAGCAAAAGAATATAACATATTTTTCAAAAGTATGTCTCACAGCCAATTAAAATGAGTCAGATGTCAATTTTTCAATTAACTGAGTTATCCCTATCTATAATTCATATTTTCATGCGGTGAAAAAAGCTTTCAGCAGAAACATTGCAAACTGAAGAGGCCGGAGGTGCCCATCAGCATCAACTAAGATAGGAAGAACTGGGCTAAAGTGAGCAGTTTAGCATAAATCTATTTATTCACCTCACAACATACTTAGAATTTGCCTTTAAGAGCATTATTTTCTCATTCAGAGGTGAATGTTCTTTCAATTTCTACGTAATAAAAACATCATTATCACATCTTCATTACATTCAACCTCTGATTTCTCTGAGTTTAGTGACTTGTGACTCATTCTGACTGGCAATGAGTCATATACATTTCCACTGCTCTAAATTTCAACTGGAAAAAAACAAGTGATTCTTACGGACTTTCTCCGGAGTTACAATGCACGTGAATTACCTGTTCAAAGGGGCAAAAGTGGTTGTCACGAGCTTTACCTGAACTTATTTGGTACATTGAATTAATTACATCTTCAACAGGGTAACAGAGGCTTTGACTAACTCTACAAGAGGTTGTAATGAACACTGAGAGTACATGCTCAATAGGAAAACAGTAAGGACAAAAAAAAAAAAAATAGAGAAAAAATAGATCTTGGTAATATTGGCAAATAACACAATACACAACGGGCTCTGCCTATAACCCCCCTCTATCTAGTTTTGCTTGCCAATCTTTCCGAACATCCGAAATATGACTCACGGCTCACAGGCACTGCAACCTTATGGGTCATTAGGGCACTACTGAAGATGCTTGTTTTGACGGCTTCCTCTAAAATATGACTAGCCATCCCATAAAGTATCTGACAGTGTAATGCATGAGACACAGACACTAAACATTCACATGCGTTATTCATTTCCACTCAAGCTATATCTTCAACCCAATATATTTACAAATATCTACAACATACAGTTTCCCCCACACAATACAATGCTTTCAGTGCCAGGCCACTAAATTCATGCACAACTTTCTCATGGCATGTAGATGAATAAATTGACTGAAGAAAAAAAAAAGAAAAAAGAAAGAGAAAAAAAAAAAAAAAGGAAAGCACCAGATCTTTCTTACCTGCGCCATTGTTTGTTCACCCAGTGGTATGTCATCATTCTTTATAGCCACTTTCTGCACAATTGCATTGCTGTCAGCTTCTAGTACGATACTGAAACAGAGACATTAATCAAGAAAATGTAAAAAAAAAAAAAAAAAAAGAAAATGATGTGATAACTGAACAGAAATTTAAATAAAACGCTAAAGTGATAACAGAAGTATGGCGATGTGAAATGGCATACATATAGCATCTACTTTAATCAATATTCTTCTAAACTTTCACATAAATATAACAAGATTGAATCATTTGACCTTACCAGTGTATCACATTTTTTAAATACAGAGCATGACATCTTCAGTTTCAATTGCTGTTCCACTCAACAGTTTTACAAGAAAATAAAATTATCATAATAAATGAAAAAAAAATTATAAAAAATATATAAAAAATTTAAAAGCGCAACACAATAAATTTAAATATATATTACACAGCATACGAAAAGAGCAATGACCTATAAGACAAGATTGAAATATTTTGGAGACATATTAGACATAACAGCCAAGTTACCCGCCATCACAGAGTTCATCAGCTGCCAGGAACACAGCGTCCAGGTTGTCTAACAAAGCTCTTTTTTCCACATTTTTTCTCAATATTTGACTGATGGAGTCATAAAAGGCATTCAACACACTTGCAAGAATCAGCTGTAAAGGAAATTCGACAGGCGAGATTAGACATCCTAATAAAAAAAAAATAAACAACCAAAATGTCATTTAGATTTCACTCTCTTCCTATCTTACAAAAAAAAAATATTTAAAAAAATTCATGCCTATATATATAACTTGTCCCCCAAAAAGTCACTCCACAAGGAGAAAAGTTTGCATACTTTAGCAAAGGTAACACTGAAACACCCAGTATTATAGTGTTAACTAAAATAAAATGCTTCTTTCACTACTGGATTATTTCTGATATTTAAAGGACAAAGTAGTCTTTCGATGACAAAATTATTTTCAGTGTTATATTGTCAATCTGATGCATACTTTAAAGATATTTATTCCATATTGTTTAGAGCAAAACTACTTGCCTCATTTTCCATTGATGAACCAATGACGTAGAAAAACAGATCCACATTGCTTTTGTAAACACAGGTTAGACCTTCAAACATAACGATCTCAGCTGTGGAGAAAATAAACAAAATGTCTGTCAAGATGTTCTTGCTCAGGTAATAGAAAGAGGGCAATGATAAGTATACATTTTCTTTGCTTTCCCTTCTAAATTCTGTCCTTCTTAGCTTGCCATTGTGAGGGCTGGGCTATACCAGGATATCAATCTTTGACACCTTTGTTTTGCATATTTTATACATTCTGCTTTGGAAACCTAGATTTTCTCTTTAACTATATGGCTGATGATAACAGATCCTCATTGACAATATTTTTCCATGGTATTTTGTGATTGACATCAGGTAGTAAATGGAGACAGTGTTCCCAGGACTTGAACTTATACACACATCTACCAAGAAAGCATAAAACTGAGCACCCTATAGCTGTCATCCGAGAAAAATGCCATGTTCAGAGCCAAAAAATGCCACAAAAAATGCCAAAAAATGCCACCAAAAAAATGCAAAAAAAGTGCAACTCACGAATTACAACAGATTTTTTATAGCGCTTTCAGATAATAGTCTGCACAGCCCATTAGTGAGCATATATTAACATAGGTCTAATAACAGGTAATAGGATTAGTAATTAACCTAAACACTTTCAAAAAAAAAAAGGCACTGCTCACATGGATAATCTCCAGATCATCGGTCTCTAATTATAATACATACATGACAAATACAAGATCAATGGACAGGACGAAAACACGGTGTCACTGCATTTATCAAAGGTCACGATGAATTAAGTTGATATAACTGAACACCTTTTGTTGTACCTCAGCTTGCCAAACCACCATACACATGCAAAAACAATTTAACTTTTAAATCTCCTGCGACTGAGTCCATTCAACGAGTCACATGAGTTTCCAAAAACTGATAATGATTAAAAACAGAAAAGGAGGTACATGTATTGGTTGTCAAACACAGGCTCCGAAAAAAGTTTTTAATATTCAATGACATTGATTCAAATTATGTTCTGCTGGATCATCAAGTGAGCATTTCAAATTGGCCATATATTTAGCAATATTTT
>JBCEWB010095857.1:0-11105 GCA_039654565.1 Peronia peronii
TTCAGGACCCGCCCCCCCCCCCCCCCCCTTAATTATTGTCCCCGATCGAGGATTTTACTCTCTATTCTGGGGTCCCGATTTTGTGTTTAGCATTGATTTTTATAGACCTAGATTTAGTCAACCCTTTTCCGTGAGCGATCCGATTTATTACTTTAAAACAACAGGAATCGTCAATAGTCTTGTTTTCTGTCCTTTATTTCATATTTCTTCTCAGAGATGAAATAGGCCCCCAGGCCCCTGCAGGGGCATATTATTATGGATAGACTATAGGCTGGTCATTGGTGGCATCATGTTAATGGGAATTCCCAGAGCTGTGGGTTCTGGGTAATCAATGGTTTCCAAGAAATGTACCTCCAACTCCTCTTTAGCTCTATGACAAGTCACCAGACTCCTGTTACGAAGGCCAGTGTTTTTTTTTTTTTAAACTAACGGAACCGTGTAAGCAGGCCTTTGGGGCTAGCAATCCAATTACACGAGAAGGCTTGAATTTAAGATAAACGCAAAACGTTTGATGATAATAAAGTTCAACAAATATTTAGATATTGAAAAGCAAAATATGATGTTAATCATGACTAATCAAATTAGTAATGATCATTTAACCAAAATATATAAATTTCAGGAGGAGCTTCGGAATAAAAAATAAAGCGAGAAAGACTGTTAAATAAAAATTTGAAATACAGGTTTTACTTGGCCAGGACGTCTGAAGCTTTAAGTTTATATGGGGCTAAGCAGTGCTTTTGTTGGACTTTTGGCTACTGGGGTTGGCAGTCCTCTAATTATACCTACTACTGCTCTGGGAATCATTACGGGGTTTGCCAAGCTATGCGTATCACCGGCCAGATCTAGACTGAGAAAAAAGGTAGACGTCACACCCAAATTACAAACCGAAGCTGAAACCATGAATCTTATTGTGGATGGATTATTGTCAAAATCACTGAAACATGGAGTTATCTGTGACAGCGAATACCAATCTATAATGAATAAAAAAAAGAACAGTGGGTTAAATATGATAAAAATGATTATGTAGATGCTCGAAAGACAGAAAAAACGGTACATTTTACGAAGCTAAATCCTTATAATTGTTCAGACCAGTTCTGCACACTATTTCGTTTTATGTTTTTGTTCTAGTTCGCGCAAATAGGTCCTAAATTCTTTTTCATACATAGAACCACCAAAATACCACTGGTATGATGTATTTAATTCGTCTATCTGTAAAGTAATAATGAAGGGAGCAAAGGTTATCACGCATGCGCCAATTTTCCATGGCAAACCCACCGCGGGCTGGATAGATATCGTTTATATAACGTGCAGCGCAGTTAAAGCTACAAAAATTTCCTTCGACTTTAAATGATACTTAACCATATCTCTATAGGCACAAAACAGGGAGGATATACAAAAGTCAATGTGCACGACCAGCAGCGCAAATTTGTCGACTGCAGGAATATAAAGCATGGGAATTTTATCCATACAATAATATATAATAACATATAATAACAATATAATAACATATCCATATAATTTGATTATATATTAGAAAGGAAAAAATAGCTAAAAAAGAATGAGGTTCCTGGGGGTTTGGCCCAATCTACCAATTTATTTGTTTAATATAAAGTTGGCGGCAGACAACAATAAAGTTAGCCTGGTGGGAGCTAGTGGTCCCGAACCCCCGGCAGGCAACAGTTTTGATCTTTTGAAGATAAAATGGGCGCTGGGAGCCTCCCTGGGGGGATAGGAGGCTCCCAACAAAAAGGTGGTCCAGAACCTCCATTATATATATATACTACTAAGGAGATGACGAAGGCTTTTAGGTCAACGGAATAGCGCATATTATTGTTTAAAGTTTTAGTTTAGTTGCTTTTATTTCATTTTCAGTCTATGGTAGGATCTTGGTCGAGGTTCCGTTGTAACAGATCGTTCTGAAGAATGTGATCTGCCTTAGTTCTTCAAGTAAACTTTCTTTTTCTGTCTCTCGTTGTTTCCTTCATTTTCATTTTTTATCTTTTGTCAGGAGAGAAACATTTTCTTTTGTGCTTGTCAATTCCCTCAGTACCATCGAGAGATAGGCATGAAAAGACCAAGCAGAATGAGAAAAAGAATGCTGATTCTAGTGCATTTTTCACACTGGGGTGAGAGCAACTTGGAGATGGTGAGTTGCGTTTGTTTGTTTGTTGTTGTTGTTTTCGGCAAAGCGTGCTGTTTGTCTTTTAAGTTCTGTGGTGGATAAGTATGAGAGATTCTTGGCACAGCATCCTCCCCAAGTCTTTGTATCTTCAGTCCTTCGTAAAAGTCTGTATCTAAAAAGTAAGCACTGCACACTTTGTAAGTTTGTGTGTATTAAGATTGCCAAGAATCAACATGGAGGAGAAAGATGGGACATCTAACTACCCAACAAAATTACATGCACTTTTTAACTGTTACTGAGGCAGTCAAGATTCAAATTTGACCACGTTTTTTCTCCCCGCTTTCCTCCTTGTTGTCTGTCCACGCACTTCTGCAATCATTCCTTGTCCGTGAATGCCAGTAAGCCTACAATTAAATATGACCAATATCCCCTAATTAATTTGGACATAATTTACAGATCATCTAGACCTAGCTCGTAAATTTAAGATGAATGTGTTAGTTTGAATTGTGTCAATCTTTGGATCTCTCAGTAGATTAGGGTTTATATTATTACAGCGGAGAAGATTCGATTGGCTACGATTTGTGGAGTAAGCTGGGCTCGGTGCCCTGGCTCTTCTGTTTTGAATCATCCGTGTTTTCTTTCCTTCCTTCTCACTGTCTTGATTTTACTCTTTCGACTGATTTGCGAATGAGCATCAAGCTTAATGTGTGGTAAATTTCAGTCTTTCTTTAGTCTTCTTTTCGTATCAACTGTTGTCATTTAATTATAATTTTTTTGTTTACTTGGCAATTAAATCATCAACAGTATTCATTGCTATTATTTTTTGGATGGCATCTAGGTTTCTAATATCTTATTCATCCCATGGTTTTAGCGGGCATTGTCTGTTCGTTTGTTTCTTTGTTTTGTTTGTTGTTGTTTTTTTCAATACAGGCTTCTTTCCAGAGTCCGGTCGGGTCCCATTTCAGCGTCGCACACCTCGTTTAATTCGGTCCATAATGCGCCATTTCTTGCCGCGAGCCTCACTGATCTAATATGTACTAGTAGTACTTCTATGGAGTCGAGTAATAATATTGCCCCAGCTTGATACGCATACTGCTGATGGTAGAAATGAATACAATATGTATCTGTAACGCTCACGATTAGTTCTTACATGCAATAAACACCCAATTCTTTGGGAATCTTCCATTTCATTATAAAGTGGGTGCATGTAATCCTCGTGAATTATGTTAAGTTTTGATATACAGGCTTGTTGGTGAAGGGCATCAATTTTCTTTAGCAAGTTCATTCACATTCATGATAACATCTGTTTATTCTCCATTTGTCTTGTTCACGAAATACTTCCCGTCCATGCTGCAATACAAACGTTATAGCACTCTGTATTGTGGATTTATAAAAACATATTGATTTAAAATGTAATCTACATCAAATGATTATAGTTTTCAAATAAAATATAAATGTTTATTCACCTTCGAGTGGACGAAAGAAGCGTGATCATGCAAGTCCAATTTTTAATCAATAGTTTCTCCCAACTATTTATGTGCTTTTACATCGTTCTACAATTGACCACTTAGCCGTAATCTAGATCCAGATTTAGGCCTATGCAATCACAAAACGCCCGAAACAACTCAAGAATTCACAAAGACCTGAATAATCCACCATTTTGAAAGACTCGCCAAAATTGTACGAATTGATGAAAACACCCATATGATCAACATTCCAGATGTAGATTTATCAGTGCTTCCCTCAATCCACTACTTTTGCAGAATTTATGGGGGTCTGGAAATAAAATTTCAAGAGCGTACTTTAGATCGGACAGAGAAGCCTATTTTGAAAAGATCATTTCATCTGGAAAGATGGTATGATTTAAGAGGGAAAGTGACACATGCGTTCCCAACTTGCCAAATATATAATAGATTAATTTCACAACTCAGGCGTGCTGCTTTTTAGCATCAATACCAAAGCTCTACGCATAGTTTGTCCTTTATATCTAGGTATGTTCAGGTGTCTCCTTTCTCGGCGTAGTTGAAAGAAAATTCATAGATTAAAATCTGGCTAACTTATTCTCATTAAGGGGATGTGCAGGTCCTGAAAATAAGGTTTTGGTACCAAACTGTCATAATTGGACTAATCGCTAATTTTAGCCACTTTGACATCTGATACCAGAGAAATAACGGCTAGGGCCTGAAACATCTATTCTGCATTATGCCCCAAAACAACACGGCGCCAGTAACAGACTATACAGAAAAGATCATGAAAATTTGTGCAGTTTCACATGATTGCGGATACTACATAACGCAAACATCCCGCCAACTCACAGACCCTCCAGGTTACGGTTACGGTTTTGTTAAGCTTTTCAACCTCCTGTCGTGGTGGTTATCTCACTGTACAAAAACGCACAAAAATGTAACTTTGAGTCTATCTGCTTTACTTTAAAGGAGGGGGAGGGGGAATGTCCTGAAATATGGATTTTGCTAAAAAAATGCGATGTCAAGTTTTTGTTTTCTCTTAAAAGGTCGGCCTTTTCTGAATATAAAAATAGTATCAAAAAGTGGATATGTCCATTCTAATGTGTTTGACCCATGGTCGCTCAAGTGATGTCACGGCCTACTAGGATTTGGCTCCCTCTGGCTGCTACATGCAGTCACGGATCACCACTTTTTGAATATACGGAGGCAAAGAGTGCATAAAATACTTGATCATGACCTCCCTTAGCAATACCATGATCCCCAGTGCCAGAGATGGACACTGGATGATCATCAGAGGCGAAAAGAACTACTGATCAGGCAGATTATCAGTAGCAGGCGCTCTAGAATGAACTTCTACGTCCTATAAATAATAAAAACTTTCCTTTATTTCTGCTATTTCAGAGCTTAGTTGTGGCCTAAATGTCACAGTAAAGGTCACGAAACTCTTGGTTTGGACAGAAAAAGATATGGGGACCACATATAGGCCCTCGAGAACCCGGAAGTGGATCTGTGGGAGTCCTTATAATGATGAGGAGGTAGGGAACAAAATAAGAGAAAAATTATGCCCAGAAAGCCAGGAAAAGGCAACAAAAGATACAGAAGTCATGGAGAGAGGGCTAGTATATAAAAAAGGGCTATTGTGATACCAAAAACCGCGAAAAAACTCTTGATATGAATTTTTCCGTGAAAAAAACCCCCAACTTTAAACACGTTTTTCTCAAAACCCGGTTTTTTTTTTTCTCAGTTTTTTGCTATCTACTTTTTTTTTTTTATTATTTCTGAACCGATTCTAACCACATTTGGCATAAATCAATTTCACACGAAAACCAAAAACGTACTTATGTGCGTCGCATTCTGTTGGAAAGTTTTAGAGAAAAATAGATTTTTAGTATGAAAAAATGGCGAAATTTAAAATTTCGCTACATGGCATTTTCAAAAATTTCTAGAAAATTTTCTTTCGCATACAAAGGGCTGAAAATACGTAACTTTTTAGATATTATGTTAAACACGATGTTCACCAAGTTTCATCAAGTATTGTTAATATTTGGCGGACTAGATAGATTTTGAATTTAGCCATTTTAGAGGTGCCAAAATCCAAGATGGCGGCGTTGCCATGGCAGCTATTTGAAAAAGTCGAGTTTTGTTCATTGTTTTCCTGTAATTTGAACATGCCCAATTCGATGGAAAAGGTTACAATAGCCTATCTTTAATTCAAAAAAAAAAATCACATTCAGGACCCCCTCCCTCCCCTTAAAGCACTGAGTCTAGAAGTCGTCACACTTGTCTGCCTTTTTTATATTTTTTTTTATTCTTAATCAATAATTATTATTTCTCTTCAATTTTTTTGCAGACTCGTGAAGTAAGTGACTGGTTTACAAAATACCCATACAATATTCGACAAATATAAATCCAGTGCAAAGAATTTCTGTGTAATCTACAGTTTGTTCAAAAGGCTTAGATTCGAAGCCATGCTAATTTTTTTTTTTTTTAATCATAAGGGTGGCAGTCAAATTTGTCTGGAGGTGGGTGTGGTATATAATTCCTTCGCGGTATAATTCTTATGGGTGTCAGTTCTGACCAGACGAACAAAAGTGATGTTGCTATCATTATGGTAGGCCTCCACGGCAAATGGCATACAGGTCAGTGCAGAGAAGACCCAGTTGATGACAACACCAAGAACGTCAGCACTGACATTACCACAGACAACAAGAAACTGGAGACCGTCAGTAGCTTTAAATATCTGGAAGCTATATCATAGAATATGAGGTATCCAAAAGCGAAAGTAGTCTCCAGGATAGCCCACACCACAGCTAAAAGTCATTTGGACCAACAAGAACATCATCATCAGCTCCAAGATCAGACTGATGCACTCCCTGGTCGAATCTATATTTTGTATACAGGTAAAACGAGGGCCATAATAACAGACATTGAAAGAAGGGTACAGGCACTGGAGATGAGATATTTCCGCAAACTCCTCGGCACCTCGTACAAACATCACAATGAGGTAGTGAAAATCAGAATTGGAAACGCCATCGGCTCTGTATGAAGATCACCTGACTTCGGTGAAAAGACGCAAACTGGGGTGGCATCTGGACTCGCCATGACTATACTTCAGGGAACACTACAAGAAAGGAGATAAGAGGCAGACAGAGGAAACGATGGGAAGATAACATCTAACAGTGGACTGGCCTTAATAGATTTGTTCCGACTAAGCGAACAGCTGGAAATCCCTGTCTAATTATAGTAGGGGGGTACAAACACTTCAACCTGTTCACTGCCATTGACATAGAAAAACATATAAAAAATGCACGGGACCGGTGACAATTGTTCTCGGATCTCGTGGTGGAGCGGTAACAAACATCACTGAGTGTTCTATTTTCAGCAGAGGGGTACAAACACTCCAGGGATTTCCAGGTTTTTGCTTAGTCGAATATGAACTATTGGAACATCATACTGCGGAAAGCTAAGAACCGCGTGGAGTGAGAGGAAGTGGCTGCACAATCTGCATGATGCAGTGGTGCCCCACGGTCAGCCAGACCACGGGATATTTGCTATTCCATTATCTTTGTTGTTTAGTGTAGTTGGAAGTTTTGCCTCAAACAGCCGCGTCTCCGCTGACTCTCCATCCGATGTTTAATTGACAAGTGTTCTTTAACATGCGCAGCATACACACGGGACCTTCGCAGTATACTGACCGTTATCGAAAAAGGCTCGATGTCAGTCTTCTTAGCCAAAGGACAATGAGTCACTGAAAAAAAGGGCACACAGATTCTAATCTTTCCGATTTCCCGTCCTTTTTCCTCACATTCTCAAAATTGTCTCAGTGAAAACCCATTCAGGCACACGATAGGTGTCCATTTCCCCGTCTCATCACTTTAGTGTTGCAATCTCCACAGATTCACCGAGAATAGTAGAAGACAAGATTTCGGGAAAAACTCGACCGGATTTCACAACCAAGAAGTGAGGCAAACTTGCGGCATTTGCAGTCTCTCGACTAGGAATGGTGAAATGCATTTAAAAAAATTTTAAAAATCAAATGCTTTTAACATTGGAATTTGGCTGAAGTCATTTGACACATCGAGCTCGGTAGGAATAGGTTAATTTATGCTTATGCCATTAGATGGTACTGTTAATTTCCCCTTTAGGGTGTCAGTCTTACACTCCAAAATACTACCTGGGTCCAACTCGATGCCCAACACTTCGACACAAGTCAACAAGGTCCTGCTTCTTAAATCCAAAAGTAAACAATCGTGTAATTCTGAACAATATTTTATCTTGAAGTCCATTTTCACGATGGAATACAAAAATTTCATAAAATACTGATAGGTTATCGGCAATCAAGTACATCAACACAATCACAATGAAGGCTTAGCGCTATTGTTTACAAGATTTTGCCTCACTTCTGGTCTGAGCCGAAAGTCATGGGTTTCAGTCGAAAGTACGTCAGCCTCTTTCCTACGCAATTATTAACACTACTCACTACTATTATTATTTGCAGGGCATCTAGGTTCAATTGGCTGTGAGTATGTCATTCATAGAGAAGAGGTTTCATCACAATTTTTCTACCCACCGTAAAAGGATCAAGCCAAAAGTAAGACAAACTTTCTTGGGTGGATGGAATTTCCCAAAATAATTATTAGTGAAATCTGTTGTGTTTTAGTGCTGCAATAAATTTTCCTCCATTTTGCTTTCACAATGTGTTGAGATTGTTACATTTTGAAGATCACTCTGCGTTTTCACACACATTGTTATAATCGAATAAATTGAGGGAGTGGGCCGCCTCAATGTTTCAAGCGTTTTTCTAAAGTGAACAGGTATAAATATCTTCGAGTGTACCGTTTTATGTAAACTCCATATGAATGATCATGATTTTTGTTAGGGGAAAACAAAACAACAACAACAAAAACAAAACGATTTTGCGAACATGATGATTTATGCCTTTAAGAAAAATAGATTCTGACCTTTTTTTGTTTTTTGTTTGTTTGATTGATTTTTTATTTGTTTGTGTGTTTGTTTGTTCTGTTCTGTTTTGTTTTGTTCTCAAATATAAGGTTCCATACAAATTTCACAAAAATTGGCGCACTAGACATTGTTGAAAATTTCATCCAAAGTGTACCACTGCAAAGTTTACGAGCTATGTTTCATTTCATTTCATTCAACCATTTCTTTCTTTTTTCTTTATAAAGCCAACCCAGGATACCCCGGCTATTTCCTATTGTCGAGGAATCGGGGTGCATAACTTATCTATACGAATGTTTTGAACGTCTAAGAACTTTGTTTTCTTTCCGTCATACATGAAAACACCAGGCTTGAAAATGTGAAAGGGAAATTTGGATTGTTCTGTTTCTCTTTCTAAATCTTTCTCAGCATCAACAGATCGAAAAAAAAAACAAACTAGTCAATATTCGTTCATGATTTACTGGGTCTTAAAATGCAAACCTCGAGTGCACCTTAGATCTGGACAGAGTGGCTTATTTTTAGAAGAAAATTTCATTTCGAAATGTACTATGGTTTAAGAAGAGAAGTGACGCATTCCTTGGTTTTACACAATTATTCTATAGATTTTTTTTTCAAATCCATTGTAGTCTTTCTCCCCTCCCCCCTCCCCCCAGCCTTTTTCCCCACTTTCTGTTCTCAAATGCATCTGCAGTATCTTCAGATCTGGCTTATACCATCAAAAGAGGCTATAGTACAATAAATCACTTTGGATACTATTACTTATGTTGTTTTAATTTGCAGGTTAACTGTCAGGGTGAATAGAGCTCAGCTGATATCTCTCAAGCAGACATTTCTGACAATGGTGTGCTTACCCGCTGTACTGCTGCTAGGCTACTGTCTCGTATGGTTTCATTTCTACGCCCCTGATCCTGCCACTTGCATGTCGTCGACACAGCAAGACTATTTATTCATTGGTAAGTATGATTTTAAGTATTCCTTGGCAATATTCCCTATACACAAAGATCATGCTACGGCAAAACATCAGCATCTGATTATGCTTGTTAAGCCAAAAGATCCTAAAATTGGTGTACGTCAATGATCACATCAAATTTAAATGGGAAGATAACTAGGATAAACACAATACCTACTGAAGAGTGGATTAAAACGTCCAAGCCAAAGTATGCCTAGGCGGCCCATCTAGCGACAGGCTATAACATTTTGGGTGATAGGAAAACTCTTCAGGTAGAGCGAGGCAGGTCACGGTCTTCAGAGGAAGAGTGGGTCTTTTCATCAGATATTTAGGCCTTTAACTTCGTGACATCTTCTAAACCCCTGATGATACCGGGATAATGACTATCGATGTCCGTCACTCATCTGTTTTTTCACCCGTAGGGACTTTCTGAGATTCGAACCAGTGCCGTTTGGTTTTCGGTCCAGATGTGTTATAGTCATTCTGCTACGCGTGCCACTGTTTTTATGGTATAACTTATCCTATCTAAATGGACCGTCCGGCATCAAGCAGTGTAGAGCACCACATCCAACAGGAAGAGTTCTCTGCTGCTATTGCTAGCCCATGCAGAGCACTTATAATAGCCGGGCCACATAAATTGAGCTTCTTCAGTGCAGAATATACTGTTGAACCAACGTAGCCCCCTGCTCCCATTTCTACTGCGAATATGTTTGCCTTCATTCCGGCTCTTTGCAAGTCCGTCAGGGGATCTTGGTACCGGGCCATCTTGTGCTCGTGCTACTCCTCCATGTTTGTCTCATATGGAACAGTTAGCTCGACAAGGACATACGTCTTCGTAACCCTCGAGCCAAGTACTATGTCCAGCCTCACACCTGAACTCTTAATTAAGTCGGGATATTCTCCCCATGCTGTTAAATCGGCTATGTTCCAGTGCCAGCTCCTTCCAGTATTCCGCGTATTGGGATGTTGAGGGGGATGTTGGTGCGAATACTCTTGGACGAATGTGTTTTTCTTGGGTTGATCCCGTTTCTCCGGTTTTGTCTGTGCCGATGCAGCTGTTCTTAACAGCAGTCCAACGATACGCTTGTGTGGCCAAGTATATCTTCCACAAGCCAAGCCGATTTTGCAACCAAGGAGAACATGGAACGTCTGTTTCTCCCCAGAGTTGGTCTTCCTTCGCCATCTGATGAGATGTGTTTTTGCGGGAAACACATCTAATGCGGAACGAATACTGAAGGCCAATTTCATGTATGCCAATTGCCAAAATAATGTCTTTCCATGTCATTGATCTTTGGAAGACATCTTCCCAGTTTGTCCATTGCCCCTGTAGCCCCTGCTGCACAGCTTTTTCGACTTTTTTTTTTTAAAGCCGGACTGTGTTATTCCTAGGTGGTTTCAGGAAGGGCATCCGCCTTTCGTTTATCATGCACTTCGTTGTCGTGCTCACGTTCGAGAGTAGGGAGATAGGCCGATAGCTTGATGCTTATGTGGCATCTTTTTTACGTATAGTGCGTTTTTCATCCCAAGTTCTTTTGGCCAGCTGTACTGATGTTGCTTTTCCCTCCGAATCTAGGTTTTTAAGCATTTCACTACTGGAGAAAGTGTGTGT
>JBCEWB010095868.1:0-12299 GCA_039654565.1 Peronia peronii
TATCTATCTATCTATCTATCTATCTATCTATCTATCTATCTATCTATCTGTCTGTCTGTCTGTCTGTCTATCTTTCAGTTTATCCATCTGTCTGTCTGTGATATCTTTCCATCGATGTATCTATTTGATTATTTGTATTTTTTTTTTCATTATCCCGCCTACTAACCTCACTGTCGACATGATCTACTACAGGCTTCACGTGTGATGACTACCCTACTTTCCTTCAAGAGTTAAAATAGAAGAAAAGATATCTTTTGTATGATGTAAACAAAATAATAACACTGCTAATCAGTAGAATCTCACCTTTGTATGTGTGTATGTAAAAGATACTCCATGTGATCTAATGTCATAAAGCTCATCTCAATATGTCACTTTCTTCTGGTTTATATACATTGTTCACGCAGTGCCGATTTGACACTGGATCTTACAAATATCGATGACACTGGGGAAATGACCTCAGCTATTACACTACCTCCTTTTGGGATTGAACCATTGGGAGATTTAATTTACGAAGAGAATAGGAACATGACTATAAAGGTATGTACTATTGTTATATCACTATATCAGTGCACTTATCTTGAAATTTGAAACCAGTATTTAACAAACAAACAAATAAACAACGAAATAAACAAACAAACAGCAGAAAAAAAAAATGACACCACCCGTTTACTTAGAGACCCCACTTTGTACAAATACAGTAAATAATGGTAAATATTATGTGGTCTTTCCGAGGTGCTATAATAGAATAAAGCTTTAATATAACGTACTGGTATGTGGTATTACTGCATTAATAATAGTGTTATTTATCAAGAACTCCAGTACAAGTTGTTATTAAACTACGCCATAAAGGAGCATGATACTACTGGGATGCAATACTGTAAATCAATGTTATGATGCAATAATGTCGTGTCAGATTACTACCATGTAGAAATGTAGTTTGGTATTATGTTGGTGATATAATAGTAGAAGAGAACCCACGGTCTGCGTGGGATTTTTTTTTAAATTATAGGTCAAACCTTTGCTGCTCTGCGACTTAAAGTGGATGGCAAGCTTGTTCACCTCGATGTTGGTTTATTGGATGATTAAACTGAATGTTACTCAGCTTTGAATACGTCATTCTATCGAGAGTACAATTCGGATCAAGCACTGTCGCGAGTTTACTATTCAATTATTATCGCCTTTTTAGGAGAACGTCAAACATAGGAATTTTTTTTCGGCTTATGTAAGTGACAACACAGATCGTTACGCAACAATGTTGTGTGCTAAATTTTAGATAGATACATTCAGTAGTTTTTTGTCCATAGGCCGTTTATGGGTTTTGTTGCAGATTTATAGTATAGATATTATGTTCAATATTATGTTCAAATTGTTCTTTATATTTTCACAATAATTTTTGTTTCTTTTGTTTCTGGCATAGTCCTTTTGCATGTTTATCTGTTCTTCTGTTTTACTTGCATTAAGAGGAGGAGAGAGAGGCAGGGAGTCATTTGGGAAATTGCTAGAGGTAAATGATTTTAACCTTTACCAATGAATTCAGCATGGTCAAATTAGAGGAAACAAGAGAAACAAAGTTGACATCACAATGACCACCATCTTGAATTTTACTAATCGCTATTGCGTCCTTTATTATAAATAGGGTTCTACATTTTTCAACCGATTTGCCTAAACGTTTGCATACTTACTTTTGAGTTCAATGTCTAAAACTGATCAGAACAGATTTTGTGATAACTGGCTTACTTATTTTTCCACAAAGTTTCAAAATCAGTGTTAAAAAAAGTCATATATGTTGCGAAAATTTGACCGCAAAATCACAATGCTCTCAAAAATTTAAAATGTTATAAAAAATTTCCTCTGTTGTTGTTTTTATGTTGGTTTGTTCTGTATTCAGGCCACATTTCATGGTAATTGCTCTTTACTGAAAAAGTAGATCGCATATTTGTGAAAAAAAAATCACAATATTTTGAGAAAAACGCATTTAAGTTTTACTAGAAAAACAGTCATAAGGAGCTTTTGCCGGGCCTTGAACCTCAAAACGTGTTTGTTCCACATACTAGAGTTCCCTCCATGGCTTGCTATACCTCTACTCATATTTTCCCCCTATTTGGTCCATTACGTCCATCAGCAAAATTACTTCTGTAGAATTATTTCAGGATCCAGGAAGGCCTATATATAGCTATTATGTCTTCGACGGTAAAATCAAGAATGTCGCCATCCTTGCTGTGACAGATAGTTCACTACAATAGCCTGAAACAGTAACAAGAATCCATATTTCTTCCTCATAAAGTAGTGGGAAGGTTATTCTAGAAGCCCAGGCAAAGCTTTCGGTCAGATTTGGTGTGCTCAGCGCCTCAGATGGTCAGTCAGTGTCCACTCCTGGCATCGGGATTCCCGATATTGGTGAAGGAGATCATAATCATGTTTTTTACGCCATTTGCCGTAGCCAGCGAAATAGTGATGATCTTCAACTGCATATAGATCCCCGACTGAGCCAGAGCTTGGATGACAGAAATGCTGATTAACCTTTGAATGGCCACCCTTCCGATATCTTTAGAATGCACATATCAACTTTTCGAAACATCATTTTTATATTCAGAAAACTGATAGAATTGTTAACAGAAATTAAAAACTCCAAATTGAATAGTTTTAGCAAAAATCCAAGATGAGAACGCGCTCCATCTTAAGATCATCATATCTATGGACTGTTGATTTCATACCTATATGTTTACTTGAGAACGTGTGCGACGATACAGGGCAAAAGTTATACGAGCCTTTGTTTGAACTGTATAAGCGCCTTTTGAAATTCTAGTCTCTGAATCAGATATTAAAGCCTCGATAATATGTTATAAATGGACCATTTTTTTTTTCAGTTGAGAATACCATCTGCTGATGAAGATGAACTTCTTTCGTACGACAATTTTAACTGCCAAGTGTACCTTGTGGACAAAGAAAACCAGGTTGTCAACCATTATTTTAGGCCACAGCCAGACATGTATGAACTGCTTGAGATGTGAGTATAGGCTCCAACAGTGAACATTATTCAGACAACAGGGGCTACAGATAATACATCAATTGCTCTTTTGATATTCTTCGGTAATCTCAGGCCACCGGTCTGAATAGATTGCAAACATAGCAATCACTGGACTCATACGTTAAAAGTATTAATGTTCTTCCAAATTCATTTAAGCACGTTACGCATAAAAATAAATTCATTAAAAGTTCTTTCAGCGTATTTACTTTGGTGACCATCTTATGTAAAATTGGGTACTGAATGAAACAAGTAAAACGATATTGAATTTTAATCCTTTGTATTCCGATCTTTGAAAAATATGAAACCTACTGGTTTTATTCTAGTTCTAACTAAGGTAACTCTTTTGGTTGATAAAGTATCCTACAGAGGCGAGAAGAAAAAAAAAAAGTCAAGTACATTTGCGGGGTTAAATTTAAATTGCGGGGTTCAGTTTTGTTTTGCAATGTCGTTAAAAATAAGTTATATCTGCCGTATTTTGCTTTAAACCCACATGGGCTACATGTTTCAGGCTGTATCATGGATTTGCTGACATGAGCCGAAAGTTCGTTTGGTGCGAATCTGTGGACTATTCTGCGTTAGGCTTAACAAATCGGTGTACAGGACGAAAACACACTAGGTCCAGATCAAGAACTGGCTCACATTGATCATGTTACTCAGACATTTATTTATAGCAAGAACTAACACTGTCACACCCCCAAACCAATAAACAAAATAATCAACAACTAATCAATCAATAACCTGTCACATGATCAGACAACCAAATGATTAACCAAATATGAGTCTAACCAATCTACTAATTAACCAACAAGTGGTCAGCGAATCAGCTAATGCTTTAACAACCCAATCAAATTTTAAACAAAAATCAATCCAAATTCTCAGAAAAAAAAGAGAAGAATAGCCAGCCAACGAATAGCAGAACATTGGCGTAAACCATCATGTAATCAACAAACCCACCTAGAATATTACCCCTTCAGCAAATATATTTTCCCATTTTCAGAAAGAATCAAACAGACGCTACCCAGTTGACCGTGAGAATCAACACAGCTCAATACGACACAAGTGCTCTTGTTGAACTGAATGTGGGACAAGTGGAAGCATCGGACACGGCTCTCGTGCACCGAGTGTCGGTAAGTTACTCATCTCCGTGAGCAATGGTATGATTCATGACTGTTTGAATCTCCCCTCCCCCCTTCTCCCTCCCCCCCCCCCCCCACACACAATGTTGTACCTAGTGGGACAAGTCTCTCGAATCTTATTGAGTTTCCTCTGAAAAGAACTGGAGTTCAGTTTATTTCGTTTCAAAATAACTCATCAGTTTCCATCCCTTTATAACTTCGTCATATTTCATTTAAGAAAACAAAAACAAAAACACAAATAATATTTAGTTGGTTTTCAGTTGATACCTCCTGCCCTGTATTTGAATACACACATATACAATGTGAAATGCTGATGTGAAATGTGAAATGATGATTATTGAGACTAATGTTACACCATTTTGCCATATCTACATGTACATTCTGATACACATCTTTGTCATTCTCACAATGTTCTTCTTTGGCTTTTTTTTCTTTGTCTTCTACCATCATTTATTCTCCACCTAAATAGCTAATTTATAAACACAGGTGGCAAGTAAAATCTGGCCAAGGTTATCCTCGATGTCTTGAAATAAACTCAGTCAGAATGTGTGAATAGGATTTAATATGATCATGATTTTACTACATGTGTCACGGACTCTTTCTTTGCTTTAATCTGCGCCATTCGTGCCATGTACGCATAAGGCTAGATTTAGCAGCACCCGCACCACCGTAAAACATCTGTTTAATTTTTAAATAAGCCATTCATCCTGTTTCTTATTATTGTTATATATATCAATTCTGTATGATCTTGTCCGTTTTATGGACTTTCGCTGCATGTCTTTCTTTTTTTTTTTGAGACTATCACATAATCTTATTACATCAGATCTGTTATAATTTCTTTCATACAGTTACGCAAACAGCTCATTCTTCGCCCGTCATCGCAAGTCGGTCTTCTACCTGATGGATTTCTAGGCTTTGTGATGGAGCCATATTCACGGATTGAGAACGGCATTACAAAGAGGGGGTGCAAGTTAGTCATTTATACAATTTTGTCAGAAAGCAAGAATTATTTATATGTCTGAAAAGTTTAAGAAACTAATTAAAAAACCCATTTACTCAATGAGAATGTAAGATTTACTTTAATGATATTATCTAGGTGTGCAACGTATTCGTTCTCACTGACTATTTGGGACAATTTGTAAGTGTTTAAATGAACAATCTAAGAACAGAACATTCTAATCCACAAACGGGTTCATTATTATCTTAGAACAATTATTTAGAGTGAAAGTATAATTTACTGTTTTGGCCAGGTAAGATTGCAATCAAACATTCTTCGGAGACCCACTGAAAAGTTCTGCTCATATAAAGATATGGTCAATCAAAATGTATGTCCTACAAAGGCTTCTAGCAGAAATAACAGCCCTTAGGTGCCTGGTAGGCATTACAGTTACGAACAAAGGCTTGCTCTCCCAGCGAAAATCCTATTACATCGTCTCTGATGTTATAACAGTACAGTATAGGACTCGTATTCATAAAGACTGAAAAAAAATAGCAACAGAATTGACCCACTTAGATGAATGATAGCGTCAATATGATACTTGATAAGGCCAGCTGGAAAGCAACGCCATAGTAACTGAATGAGGGAACAGGAATATCACATCAAGCATAATCGACCAAGGTTATTGGAAGTAGTCTTGTAATAAACCATAGTATTTGAAAAGACCAAGTTTAAGACAACATTGTAATCATTAGAGCTAACAGGAAAGTAACACCTTATTCAGTATGGCGAAATTTAAAATAGAGTTCACGATATCTGATATTATAGCGTAATGAAATGAATGTTTGGAAATCCTTTTGCTATAATTGACGTTTTTGTGTGTATCCCTTATCCATGTAATATTATATCATTGAGAGAAAAGACGTGCAAGTGGAGAACAGTCTATAGAGGGAGATGGGACTGGAAAGAGACAGGACGAAAATAGAGAAAGAAAATAGAGACAGGGAAGAGGGAAGCGCATACTTTACATAGATCGAATAACGGAAAATGATAAACTAAAAAGATGGACAGCGCATTGAGGAAACTGACGTGAGGAAAAATATGCTGGACAATTTATGTAAACAGAACCAGACAGCTCTAGACCAACGTGCTCAGGCAGATTTTAGACGAAGTCGCGCCTGTAACGATCAATGTCCATTCTCTGATGGCAACCAGAACTGTCACAGGCTTTCAAAGGTTTTCGAAAGTTTAGCCGGACAACCACTGTGGGCCACATTAAGATACCATGGAATCCCAAAAAACACACTAGAGGAATCTTCATGACCTTTATGAACATCAAGTTGCTGTGTTTAAAGTTCTACAAGCATCATCAGGGGCAGTACTGTTTGCGGCAGCTTTAAATTGCTACGATAGAGGAATTTTATGAGCACTGGGTAAACCTAGATTATGCTGGTGACCTTGCTGGCCACAAACTGTTACAAAGAAAAGTCAAGTCATAGCAAACGTAAATGTACCAGCTCCGAATATTAAACCTAACGATTGTACCCTGGAATCTGTGGCAGTCGAATAACAGCAGTCAGCTCCACTGGGAAAGAAAGAAAATCTCTCGTAGGTAAAATCCTTGGACCATTCAGCAAACTAAACTAGATCTGAAAAACACACGCACAATCAGCACAAGCTTGAAACTAAGACTCGAACATGCTGTCACTGATGCTGTATGGGTGTAAATCATGGAATCTGAAGAGTTAAAAAAAAACAAAAAAACACGACTGGACCTCTTTGACGGCAAGTGCATAAGTAAGATCCTTAAAATCAAATGGAGGGACATTATAAGAATTGGAAAGAACTTGAGAGAGATTGTAACAGAAAGTGCTAGTAATCACAATATTCACCAGAAGAATAAATCTTGACTGCCAAACACCAAGAAATGAGATGTTTTCTGGAACACTAATGGAAAGAGAGGTCCGCTGGGACAGAAGATGAACTGGAAGCAGAAGGAAATGAAAGACCTAAATCTTGTCGACAAAAAATGGAGTGATGTCCCTGTAATGATAAGTCGTATTGGTCATCGATGGTTTGCCTGATACTTCTCACGAAGTGGGAGCCTAAAAATCCAAGCTGTATAACTGCAGTTGAAGCTGCCTTCTTTCGGCTCATGTGCACACGTACGACCTTACAAATTACTTATCTGTTACAGTGCAGGGGAGAACTGTTCCATTGGTTGTGCAGCTGTAGGGGAAGACATCGCTGAGTTCACAATCTCTAGAGTTGAGCCTGGAGGATTGAGGGTACCCCTGGAAACTGTGTCAAGGTAATCACCATTAACATCTTTATCTCATGCTGGCGACCCAGTTTTACTGTTAATCCTTCAGATTTACAATATGGATATACATTTTGTTACCACCGAAAATCATTGTAATATTAAGTAACTCCGCTCTATTTAGCATTGAATGATTAATACCACCGTTCTGAACAGAACTTCATTCTTTCCTGAGTGATCTTACTCTTTGCCTTTAGTGGTGTTCGGTATCCGTGACATATTTTGAACAATACATTTACTACTTTATGACCTCTTTCTTGTTCTTTTACAGTGATATGCTTTATCTACAAGAATACATATCCACAAGAAGCTCAAGGTTTCCTTCAAAGGCAACTGGCACTGAAAGATTTGAGTGCCGGGTGGAAAACTCTCGTGGCACAGTCAGAGTCCGAACGTTCGATGTCACATACTTTATACCACTGGACATCTTGGAGGACCAGTCTGAAATCCGTGTACTCAATGAAAACGTAAGTGCAGTGTTTGCCATGAAATGTTTGTTCAGAATTGCATGTCTGAGAGAGAGGGGTTAGGGAGGAGGGGAATAGGCTTGTTTTTTTTTTTCTATATGAGGAAAAAAAGGTCTGTGTTTTCATTCTTTCATCGTCAATCTCTAATGACCTGGCCTATGGGTTTTTGGTGAAATAGATCAAAATAGATGCAAAAATGAAACACATCTAGCACTGATCCAATTGCCAATGTAGCTTGAGCTATTTTTGATATAACATGAAAAGAGAAGATATAGATTATTTGTTCTCAAAAGGAAATTCCATTCACAGTTGATGAGGCATTGTATAGATCTAAGATATATTGACACTTGCATGGAGACAAATGTATCAGGCATAACATCAGAACAGGGCAGACTCAAGAAACATTGCGTCCACTTAATAATTATCGCTGGTGACAGAATTAACTTGGGTTCACCATTATTGACAACCTATCTCTCGATGCTGAATCAATAAAGACATAGAGAAAGCCACAACAGCTCTACACGCTGACTTACCATCCATGTGTGAAAGCATCCAAAGTGACGATAAAAACCAGGATGGCAGTGTATATCTCCTCCGTTATTAACGCCTTCCTTTGTGGCAGTGAATCCTTTACAACAAACACTAGGCAGGTACAAAAGTTGAACAGCTTTCACTTACCTTGTATCTGCCACAGTCTCTGCATCAAGGGAAGCGACAAAATTACAAAAGCTCAGATTCTCACATGAGCGGATCTGTGTGGTCTTCTCACAATGTACACCTTGCTAGGACAGGGAAGGCCTCGCCATATTGGCCCTATGGTTGATAGCCGTATCGCTAAAGATCTCCTTTACGGCGCACTAGTCTCCGGCAAAAGATCCATTGACTGCCTTCAGCCTAACAGCGCTTTAAGGATGTCTGCAAGCCAGACATGAAGATCATTGAAGATCATTGACATCACAACAGATGGCTAGACTCAGCAGCTAACGGCACTGTGTGGCATAGCGAACTGCGAAACCATTTAATTAAAGGCGAGGTGAAGATCCATAAACAGGCCGAGCTAAGCGGGCTAAATAGAAGCCGAGGAGAACAAAGATCATGGACCTACAGTGACGGTCGTTCTTCTAGCTATAACAGTCTCCAGTGCAGGAGAGATTGTCACTCTCGCATTGGTCTTACCCGATGCTTAAGACGCTGTCCTAGACCCGCTGGTGCGACATGGACTATTAGGGGCGCATTAATCTACGGTCGACACCCACCGGGAAGCCTAATATTATGATAAAAAAAACTGAACTTCTGCAAGGCTTACAATAAGTTGTCACACGCAACAAACACCCAGTTCCATCTGAATATTTCAATTTTAACACTGTGAATTCTGGGTTCTGAAATAATACAAAACGCAATTTTTGTACTTGTATCAGTTAATATCTCCTTTACTGTCATTTTGCCCTTCTGTTTAGGAAACCTCCAACATTCGCCGGCTGGCAGTTGTCTGCACCGCCACGGGATCTCCCACCCCTAACATAACCTTCACCCTTGACCGCCATGGTACATACGACTATGGCCTGGCACCAGATGAGCTGGAAATCGAGGGCGATATCGTCACCGCCACTAAGTTCGTCACCTATGACATATCTGATCCCTACGGCTGGCAAGGAGAAAGCTCTGGAAAACTGTTGTCAGCAGCCTGTAGTGCAGAATATTCTAACAATGGTGACGGTCCATCATGGGGTTATGAATATTACCAGCTTACGGTCCCTGATGAGACAGAAAAATAGACAGAACCGGGATCAAGTGTTTTCCCATCCTTATACCTGCACCTATGTCATCTGTCTCCATCCTTTTCTTATAATATATGGTAGTTTCGTATACATCCGCTCGATCTAAATTTAATCGTTTTAACTTTTTCTTTGAATGTCGATATATTATCACCTTTAACTGGCTCACTAACTAACATAAGCACAAAGAAAAGAATATCTTCATGTACATATTATTAAACTGTACCTTCCAAACAGTTGTTTTTAAGGAGACGAGGGCAAGTCCTGTGAGTGATTTGTTGAATCGTTGAACTTAAGAATTTTTAAGCTCCAAATTCGGATTCAGTGTGATCAAATTAGCAAAAAAGTCTGGGAAACAGATGTCTTTTGTATCCGGCTGCTATGACAATGCCGTCATTTTGGATTTTGTGTTTTGAAAATTTGCTATTTTTAAAAGTCTAAGGCTCTTAGAGTGTTCAGTACAATCCTTTGGAATTGGCAAGGTAATAAAATAGCTCTATAATATACCTTTGTTTTTTGCTTATATGTCATGCAATGTTTGTCAAAAATTTTGGGAATATATTAATTGACGTATCTGTATATTTCTCAATTTTCTTCGAAATATCCAATTTCCCTTCAAAAACCTGAACAAGAGTTTAGAAAAAGGAATGTATATTATTAAAACACTGTATGAAAAATATATATTCGTATTCAAAATTTGAAATCAATTGGTTCATTCTTGATGGTGCCGTAATGGTGCTGTTTTTGGAGCATAATGTAGATTTTTTCTCATATTAGAAAAAAAAACAGATTTTGATATTTTGATCATAAAGCCTCATTTTAAAGACCTGCACCCCTTATCCCCCCTTCCCCTTTAACATAAAGAGGATTGGTATGGTTATTCTAGTATGGTACCTTGATTTCCAGGTCACTTTCATGAATTTCACGCCTTTGGAAGGGATGCTAAAAACGATCTATACAAAAGCTCCATGATAATATGAATAATACATAATACTGTACATCAGATGGGCCAAGCCTCGATAATCTGCAAAAATACATCGGCATCATAAAATTATCAAATCTGCAAAAATACATCGGCGTCATAAAACATCAAACTACAGGGACCAACAGCAAGTTAACTATTTAGTGCAGATTCCATATAATAATAGCAACAGCAACAATAATAGAACGGTAAACTCTGTGTTTAAGAGAACACTGTGATTTAATACATGGGCTTGCAGCTCCTCCATACGTTCGTTGAAATGGTACAGTTTCAATGACCAGAAAACACTTTCTAAAATAATTGCTAATAGAATCAATACTGCACTGGTTCTTGAGAGTTCGGTCACCTAATCTTCTTTAACATACCGTGGAAAAGCTATTGAATCCACATTGCGTGATTTCCATTAAAATAATGTCTTCACATTTTGGACTGTCAGAAATAAATAGGAAGCCAATGGACTGTGCAAAAAATATCAAAAGAATGTCTACAATAAAGGTAAAATAATGAAACAAGATGCCTTGGTTTCATAAAATGGGAACAATGACCCAGTATGTATGTGTGTATATATGTGTGTATTAATGTAGGTCTGTGGATATGTTTCTGTTTATGTATGGTTGTATGTTTGTATTTGAAAGAAGTGATCAGGAGTAAAAGTCAATTAAGAGATAAGTCCTATAATGTGACGCTCTTAATGACTGAGTTACAAATATCCAAGTGAAATATTTCCTAGTACACAAGGAACAAAACATAAATATGTGTAAAACCAAATAAACAAATAAATAAGCAAACAAACTACAAGTATATTTAACACTCATAAAATATAGAATCTTTTACAAATTGGCAGCTGACTGCCTTATTGTTTGTTTGTAGAAAACATCCAATGGGACATTGTGTTGAGTTATAATTTTGAGCTCTTAAATAGAGCAGCGAATTTGAAATTTCAAACCATGAGCTGAATCTGATTTTCTCGAAACCCACGTAAAGTTAACTTCAGCTAATTGAGAGTTCCAATTTTCCACAAAAAGCGAAAACATTACATATGTAATGATTGTCATCTTTCAAAGAAAATCTATAGTTCAGGAGGTTGTCAACGATTCGATGTGATTGTAAGGACATCTATTAATCCACTCACAAAATATTTTTCTTGGATGGACAGCGTTACTTACAACACAAACTTCCTTGAAATAAGAACTGTAACATGAGTTCTCTTAATTCCATTTGCTGTCAAATGATGATAATATTTATCATCGATGTAAATCACAACAGCGATTGCTGAATATCAACTCCCCATTGTAGCACATTATAGCAACAAATACTTAACATTACCACTACATACATTCTACAATTTTATACAATAACAGTGCAAACTTAAATGTATGATAGTATTAAGCATTGTTGCCTACCAGGATTACAATATATAACAGATATATTGTTACTGTGGGACAAAAATGTTGTTACTGTGTTATTCAGTAATCTTAATTTTGTCACGTCTTAATGCAACCACCATTCTTGTCAGAAATCTAAGAAAAAATTTCTGCAATACTTCTTATGAAATTATCTGTGTGTCTGTCTGACAATCAATCTATTTATCTATCTATCTATCTATCTATCTATCTATCTATCTATCTATCTATCTATCTATCTATCTATCTAT